>CM060967.1:143098750-143156250 GCA_030765045.1 Tenodera sinensis | reverse complement strand
CTTTGGTCTTCAAGGCTCACACCGAGTATCATTTCCAGAATCTCATAGTTCACTTCCCTGTTATGGGATAGCGTGTTTATCTCAATTCTTATTTTTATTTTATTTTTTGTGAATCAACATCCACCAACGTATTGTCATATTGGATGACGAATGGAATTAGTGAAATGATGCTCAAATGGGCCCAAAGTACATGGTTTTTAAAGTTGCCCGACATTTGTCTTCTTAGTATAAGGGAAAATCTCGGAAATAAACCTTCTCCGGATAACTCGCCCTAACCAAAATTCGAAATCGGGACCTCTATTGCCACACTACAGAAGCGGTCTCAAGTTCTTGAGTTGTAATCCTGTTTAGGGTAGTTATTTGGATGAGGTGGTTTCCTTATCCTAAGAGAAAGAATGTCGGTTACGCTAAGCTCTAGACCAGCAATCTCCAACGTTGTCGAATAGGGGACTTTGGGTTTACCTCCTCCCACCATATGCGGACTTTCTCTCTCTGTAACCCCCAGTCGTGTGTTGTGCTGCAATGGCAGGCTGGTTGCATGTATGTTGCGTTTGATTTACGGAAGCACTTTCAAATCGTCTGTTCATTAGTGACTTCTTTGGTACTGCTTACGTTTAAGAAGTCAATCAATATTTGGCGACAAAGTCCAAACGCCTTAGAAGATACACCAAGTGATCGTCACGGTATTGATTCCATTTGGAGAAACTCTGTTCATAAATATGTGTAGAGCTATACTCACTCTTATTCTTGCAAATGTTTATTTCTCTATCTACTTTTCAATCGACGTAAGCATTCTCAGAAAGTACTTAATTGCTAATTTTATTGTAGGTGCAAGGTGAATATTGGAATACTAAAGGTTAAGCGACAGTGAAACCTTTCAAGAGCTGGTTGCCATGCAATGCCTTTGAAATTCCGTTCTCTTTGTAAGGCCAAGAGATAAAAAACGAATACGTATTCTGATATGAAACGAAATTTCTAAGGTACGTAGCTGGCTATAGTCTCAAAGATCATATTAAGAGCGATACAATAAGAGAACAACTAAAAATATTTAATTCAAATGGCAAAATCAGGGAGTACAAAATGAAGTGACAAGAGCATATATCCTGAATGCCAAAACCAGACCTTGCAGTACAAACCAGTTGGTAGGAGAGAGGTTGGAAGACCGCGGAGACTCTGGGAAGATCCCCTCTGAGTCGAAACAGGTCTACCAGGCCTATCTTGAGGGTTGTTGATGATATTCTTATTTGAAAAAAAAAAAAAGTATAAGTAATGGAAAGTTTAAACAAATAAGAAAGAATATCTCGGAAATTGTCTACTCAAAAAGAAAACGAGGTATTTGACATAAAGTGCGTGTTTTAACCAGATGCACATTTTAGCAAGCTTTTGTTTGTTGCTTACATTTATGCAAAAATCATCCAGAATGAAGAGGTCTTCTGAGGACATTGCCAGAAAATTCAAATTATGACCTAGAAACGACCATGGAATCGCATGTTTGTGTCTGTCACTGGATACTGACTGTCTGTCCCTCCAACTGAGGGAGTGGAGTGGGCTATAGCCGCGCATTACGTAAGATTTTCCAAAGAAGGTTGGACATAACTGCTCTGCCCCGAGCCAGTTTGAAAGCCATTTCAACCATCTTGTTCATTCATGATCTACCCGGCTAAAGTACGTCGCACCTAGTTATCTGTTCATAGGCAGACACATACACATTCTCTCTCTCTCTCTCTCTCTCTCTCTCTCTCTCTCTCTCTCTCTCTCTCTCACACACACACACACACACACTATAAGGAAACTATTCTAAAGTTATATTTTAGTATCGTCAGGTATTGTTCATTATTATTATTATTATTATTATTATTATTATTATTATTATTATTATTATTATTATTATTATTATTATTATTATTATTATTATTATTATTATTATTATTATTATTATTATTATTATTATTATTATTATTATTATTATTATTATTATTATTATTATTATTATTATTATTATTATTATTATTATTATTATTATTATTATTATTATTATTATTATTATTATTATTATTATTATTATTATTATTATTATTATTCTTTTATCACTAAGAATATCATTGTTTACTAATACGAATTTAAATTCAACGTTCAGTTGCTTATATGGAACAATGAACTTAAATTTGGAAAGGAATCAATTCTAAAAGTTTACAAAGTATTCACAGCTTATCATTTGTTATACGTATGTAAATGTTGGATTCGATAAGGAAGTCATAAAGCAGAGTTCGCAGACGAGATTGTCGCTAACAGTGACATGCAATCAATGAATAGAAATAAAAATAACGAGTTTAGGAAAGAGCTAAAATATATATTCAGCATTAATGAGAAAATAAAACGATATCAAAACATGTGTTATGAAGACATTCTAAGAAAAGAACACCACTTCCCAAAAAAAAGCTTACACAAGATGTTAGAGATATAAATACGGCTATGTTGATGATTTGGTGCCTTAATATGTATTCACTTTGATCTGTTGTTTGTTCTTTCCCTCGTGCGACAAACCAAGAAATTAACAACGCCTGACGTATGGAATATTCGTTGTGGTTCATACTCATTGCGCGACCTGCTTACCTAGGTATTGTGAGGTCATTGAACTTGCAGAAAGCATTGGAGCTCAGTCACGGTACAACATTCCTTATCACAAGACCGACCCACTCTGCGTCATGCCTACTATGGTGCAGAACGTCTTTGCCACAGGATTTAATGGACCCACTAATGCATGGGTGGATAATGACACTGTCTCTCAGTCTCTCCTACTCTCAGGGCGTAGTATTTTCAATGTGGTATTCATAAGATGTTTCCTTTTTTATTTGAATATCTTTATTCCCAGTATCTTCCTATAAGCGTATCTCCTGCGGTTCTGTCCTACCACACAATACATAATATCCACTTCGTATATTCAAACCTTTCCGGCTGTTTATTAACAAACTCATTTTTAACATATCTGATCCTACCGTATTCAAACTTTTACCATGTTCTTCTGTCAATTACACGTCAACCACTCATGAAGTCTAGTCCGTTAGCGACTCTTACAATTCATATACGATTTTTCTTCTCCACCATCGCATGACCTTTACTTTTTTCCTGTTCGTTGATTTTCAGTCTATGTTCCCATGAGAAGAGTGAGTACGTTTCATTTGCCACGCCTACTTATAGTAACTAACCAACCTGAGAATATATTACTCTTAGAATTAGAAGTTTGTAGGTAAATAAAATATTAATGTAATATTGTTCATTACACTGTATTCAATATGAGTCAAGGTAACTCCACATCTCCCTAACTTCCTGTACATACAAATCTACAAATAGGAGGATATTTATCGAAAAATTTTTTCTCAATTGGAAGGTGGTTATTCTTATGTTTATATCTCAACCCTGCAAAGAGAACGAACGGAATTTCAGTCTTCATAAGCCGACCAGCTTTAAAAGATTTGACTATCGCTCAAAGCCTACTGCATTCTCCTTTCACCAACAAGAAAATTAGCAATAGGATAATAATGTTTATCTCGATTAACATGAAGGAGGGAGAGGAATAAAGGTTTGTAAGAATAGTTTGTACAAGAGTAAAGAAGCAACACATCATATTTTTACTGTTTGTGTTCATGTTTGGGTTATCTTTGAATTGATACAGAACATTCATACTCTCACAGTTCTTTCAGAATTAGTATATACTTTAGGGAGTAGAGGAAAGGCTTGCTAATGAAAAATCTGCACTCTCCAATTAAGTATGGAACCCGGGACCTCTGGATAGACGATTGTTGATGTGTATATTTAACAAATAGGAAGCTCGTCTCTAGTATATTGTTTAACTGTAACAGTGGTACAAGAAAATAGTTTTGCAACACAACCGTAACCTAGTTCATATGCTATGTTAGAAGCCATATTCATCCTAACCACATCCTCTGACGCCTCTCTTTCTCTTTCTTTCTCTTTCTCTTATGTATGATCTTTGCTCCTTCCTAACAGAATATATACTGGGTTAAACACTGCTCCGCTAGAGGTCAGGACAAGACGGGGGCATTTCAGTGACTAGTAGTGGCACTTAATGTTCATTTAAGTAGAGTGCGCTAGTGCAGTGTCTGACATCATCAGCTGCACATTGTTTAGACTCAATGATCCCTTCTAACCTTGTCTAATTCCAGTTATGTACAAATAGTGCCAAAGAAAATCTCTCTGCACCTCTAGTCTGTCACATTATTTATCGTTATACGAAGCCTTGGCCATTTCATTGGCTGCTGTAGACAACGGTACAAGGATGCCACTCCTTTTGCTAAATAGCCTTACCCAATAACCAAAACAAAGGATACAAAATGGCGTTTTTGACCATATTGGCTAAAAGAGAAAGAGAGTGAGCGAGTGCATTCAGTTATACATACTGAATGTCCTCTTACCATGGATTGGCAGGCATACCTTACCGTCTAGAGAAGGACACGCCTTGAAGAAGGGGAAAATTTGATGAGTAACCAGGTTAGCGAAATGTGTGATGTGTATTGGATGATATTCATTAAATACATATCGGGACACAACTTCATAAGAAAAAAGTAAACATAACTGTATTCTCACAGTAATATCTTTGTTGCTGCATAGGAGGAAAAATAAATAAATTCATAAATAAGTAAATCTATAAATGTTAGCCAAATAAATCTACAAGTAAATGAATAATAAACAAATAAAGTAGCACGTTTAGCCTCTAACTCAAACTATAATTGATTTATTTAACTTTGCTAACCTATTGCTAATCATACGAATACAACAGGGACATGGGCAAAAATGTAACGCCATTTTAATGCGGTAATATGCATTGTAATATTCATATAAGCCATATATTGAACTTAAATATATTCGTATTTAACACTAGTTTCTAAATATGATCAGTGAATTACAGCAAAAGAACAATTCAGTTAATCAAAGGTATCTTTATTCTCATAAATGTACTATAATTATAAATCACTAAATGAACACACACACACACACACACACACACACACACACACACACACACACACACACACACACACACACACACATTACCTATATATAGGTAGGGTGACGAACAGGCCTCAAAAGATCCCAGGAAACGACACAAAACTCCTGAGGATTATCTTTGGCGTAGTTTGTACAAGTATGTCGTAATATGTCAAAACAGACCCAATCACTTCTTTCGTCTTTTTTTTGGAACGTTCTCTACCGTTGTGCAAACCATTCTTGTAAACACTTATTGCTGTATGTACTTCATGTTAATTGCTAATTTTTATTTTAGATGCAAGATGAATATGGGAATACTAGGCTTTAAGAGATAGTGAAATTCTGTAAGAGCTGGTTACTATGTGATTAATGACTAGGGCTAGGAAGTTCATGCATTTGCATGTTTTATCATAGGGGTTTAAATGTATGCTTTTACATTATGTGCATGAATTATGGAATTTTAAGTTATTTGGACATGACTTGATGATGCATATAACTGCATATTTTCTTGATTTTTGATAAATGCATATTATTTCAATACTATAGCCCCTATATTGCATATTTTAGTGATTTTTATGGCTTTTTATTACTTTTTTCTATCTGGATAATATTTTTCATATTGGCAGTACTGCACATGATGATGCAATTCACGAAGATTTCAATATTATTGCCCCTATATTGCATATTAATGATTTTTATGCTTTTTTAAAATCTTTTCATCTGTATATTTTTCATATTGGTAGCATTTCTGAGACAATGGTTCTTTCCCATTGGTAGATAGATTTGTGTCCAGTACGAAGAAGTTTTGTTAAATCTCCTAAAAGAGTTAAGTTGTTTAGATCAACAGCACCTAATATCGGACTTCCTCCTGCACCAGTGTTAATCGATGGGGAACATGGATCGATGCAGTTTTATATTATGCTGAGTACATAGAAATAGCCTAAGAGGTTATTAATTCATTGGACTTGAAAGATGCTTCATCAATAGAAACTGTGCAAAATATTCTGTCAGGCACTGGGTTAAAAGAGGATCTTGGTTTCATATCTGCCCATGTTTCTTTCTTACCAGTAGCCATAACGGCATTGGAAGCTGTAGGATCTCCTTTGCATGAATCACTTGCTGTGCTTGAAAAAACACAATGTGATATAAGTTTGGTTCCTGGTAGCCTAGGACAAAAAGTGAAAGAGAAAGTGAATTATGTAATTTCAAAAAATTATGGTTATAAACAGATGTGCGGTATTCGAGACATCCTCAAAAGAAAACCATCTGTCTCACCAAGAGACTTGACTCTCTCTCTCTCTCTCTCTCTCTCTCTCTCTCTCTCTCTCTCTCTCTGGGTGTGTGTGAAGCAGTTAGCATCATTTAAATATGCCCCGATAACATCTTGTGACGTGGAGAGAAGTTTTTCACGTTACAAAAGTGTTTTGCGAGACAACAGACGATGCTTTACAGTTGAAAATTTGTGCAAAGTGTTGGTTGTGAACTGCAATTTAGCAGTTAATACTAGCAGCGGGAATACTTCTGCTTCAACCTCTAAAGAATAAGTTAACTTTATTTATTATGTATACTAACTCGTCTTGTCTACTGCAAAGGGACATTAATTGTTTTAATTAAATAGTGCATATTTCTTGGCATATTTTCAAGTTTTTAAGAGCATATTGCCATGCATATTTCAGTGGTTTTTAGGGCATGAACTTCGGAGCCCTATTAATGACTTTGACATTGTGCTCTCTTTGCATGTAAATCACTTATACAAATGCATAACAACTTCCTATTTGAGAAAAGCTTAATTATTGAAAAATTCAAACAGATCAAGGTAGCTTGAAAATTATTCAATTCAATTCAATTAAAAAAAAAAAACCCAAGGATATGAAATTCATAATAATTTACTGATTTTAACGTGATATGTACTATTTATGTAGATGTCTATCCAGTTATGCAAAAGTAAACTAGATTGAAAGGGACTTCTGAGGATGTTCCTAGAATATTCAATGTGTACATTTGATTTGCCATGCAAAGATCGTAAATGTATGCTATTTTAATCAGAATAGAGCCTCTTTTAGAAAATACAATTTTCCAAAGACTTTTCAGATAGAGGCCCTGCGTGGTGGGGGATGTTTTTGAAAATCTTCGTGTTTCATCGTTGGAAGATATTGAACTTAAATACTAAGTTTGATACTAATCAAAACATATATTTTGGTGAAATCTCGATATTGAATTTTTCGGTGAAATGCAATAATTCCCGTGCTATGCAGTAGAGAAAGCAAAAACCAGGGTAAATTACATTTACTATCGTTTTTAGTGGTTACAAAAATTATTATTACGAAAGTTTAATTTTCTACCTCTATTTTAATCGAGGTAAACCTTTGCAGAAATAAGTAACGTTTCGTTATAGATACAAAGGTAATAGTAGCATTGAAATTTCAACAACTGGGCAGCTATGCTGGCCTTAAAATTCTGTAGATACTCCTTCCACACAATCGTGAGAAACAATTGAATATGGACAAGACTTGTAAAAATTATAAAACATCTAAGAAGTAGAACCTTTAATGACGGCATCTCAGTAATCACTAACGTTATAAAGAGAAAAGTTATTTGAAATAAACTGTGTTTTAAAGAGATCTACATTTGTTGTGAGTACGTTTTCGGCCATCTGTTAACATTTAGCACTTATCTAAGAGTCCGAAACAACAGAATAACAGAGGCTATATTACCAGCAAATTCAGGATTTTCATTTTGTCATGTAAATATCTCAAATACTTTGCATTAATCAAAATGGTTAGTGGGTAAATGTTCACTGGGCGTCTTCAGCAGAGGATGAGCTACTCGTAGCTTGAGTGGAAGGGAAGTAAGGGGCTGCAACTCAGTGTGTTACTAAGGGTGGTGAGGAATGTGGTAAAGGATTAACCCTAGAAAACTTCGAATACAATAAATGAATTATACCTCATCGTAAGCCTGTTATTACTTCTCCGGTATGACAGCCTTTATAAACACTTCTACCTGCTTTTATTATGACAGACTGTTTACATTACCATCTATTTTCATTTGTACTATTGTTTTAGACATAAGTTGCAACTTTGGAATATGGTATTGAATATCCAACAAGGTAGCACGAAAAAAAGCCCAGTCAGATTGGTCGGCCCAGAGATTTGAAACGGGACCTTCCGAATGTAGCCATTCTTCTCGGCTTCACACCTTGTTACAACCTAAATAAGTGCTTAAAGAGATTAGTTTTTTATATTTATTTATTAATTGTTTATTTCAGGGTTATCTGGATTTTCATTCATTCGGATTACTACTGTTCGGATAAAGAGATTCCTGGGTATTCGATACTCTTGATTATAATTAGCTTCGTAGGTGTAAGATACTGTTGTAATACTACAGCAGTTCCTGCTGAGAATTTTCAATTATATTAATCTTAATAACTGTATAAATTGATATAGGATTTGAAGGTCTTGAATTGGCCGTTTATTTGCTATGCAATTACCGGTGAAGCCCATGCGTTCGAGATAGCCATTTGTTAATTATTAATTTCCTGGTGATGGCCATGGAGTTAAATATGAACGAAAGCTGGAGCAATTTTATAAATATAACACGGCTGGTATTCCGAGAAGCTCTAATTTGCATCTAATTGCATCAATTCTTTGCCATTGTGTTAATTTGGGATCAGAAATTAAAGATGCTGGCGTGATAGGATTATATCAGCATAATAAGCATAAGGATAAGGAACGATAGGTACAGAAACAAAGGGATAGAGTTAATTTGGTGAAACATTAACCTCGTTCCCTAAAGAAGCTTTTGCAGTTACCTAGAAGCAAACAAGGATCGTGAGGTAGGCCTTAGATTAAGCGAAAACGGATGTGGTAGACGTATCCGGCATAAGGGACAAATAACTTAATGAGTGAAGCGATATGTGCGTTTCCGAGGAAACCGCATAATAATCTTGTTAGTCTGAAACAAAGGTTTTCACAGTCAACTGAAGTGTTAGTGTGGAGTAAAATGGCGGTACTGTTTTTGATCGCCTGTGTCACTCTGGTCCCCGTATCAGGGAGAAACTTACAAAGCAGTCCTGATTCATATCATTATAGTCATGCTTCAAAGCCTGATCCAAATACCGCGTGGAACTTCGCTTCTCATCTCAACGGCGAGGAAGCTGTTCCTGCTGTGGATGCAGTGCCTTCCAGACCTGATTTGAACAAGGAAGAAGAAGAAGGCAGTCCTGACTTATTCCATCATTATAGTCATGCTTCAAAGCCTGATTCAAATACCGCGTGGAACTTCGCTTCTCATGTCAACAGCGAGGATGCTGAAGATGTAGTGACTTCCAAACCTAGTTTCAACGATGGAGACGAAGAGGATAGTGATGATTATGATTGGCAGTTCTCACCTCTTGTAAACAACAACAAAGACTACTTGGACGACTACGTCGGCGATAACTGGTTATTGGGAGAAGAGAGTCCCTACTATTACTACTCGGAAGGGAAAGGTAGCAGTGCAAAAATAGACGGGGAAGAGGTGCCTTCCAAACATCGCAGGAAATATCGCAGGTCAAGATCACTTGCCAAAAGACACAAACGCAAGAGTGGTCTCAACAACTTCAATTCACTTCATGAAGCTCGACCAGCCAGAAAGACATCACAATTTGAATCCAACAGAATGAGGCGTTCAATTAAATTGGGTACACCAAATTTCTTGACGAATGCTGAGAAAGTTCATCCAACAAGCGACTTGCAGTTCACTCCCACGATGCGAAAACGAGAGGTTCAACTCAAAACAGCGAATCTGGGGGCTAGTGATGGGCATTTCCTGAAGCACCGTGTGTCCAGGACAAATGTGAAGCGACGCAGGAGGCAACTAAAGGCTCATCAACTGGAGTATTTTACCGATAATGACGGCGATTCACAGTTCCATGCTCCAGGGAAGGCTGAGGGTACTGAGTGGGATCTTGTACCACTGGAAGCACTAAAAGATGACAACGAGGAAGAGCTCGGGATTCAGTATGATAAGAAGGCCAGCGATGCTTCCTTACTGACATCAGAATAAAGCACATTTCGCAAGGTTATCATCAGTATTTTCTTGCATTAGTGAGCTGTAAAATGTGGTATTATAAAATAATCTAATTAAACAGAACTGCAATGTAGCTCTTTAGCACTTAATTATTTCAATTAGCGCTAAATTTATGAACTTAATTTTGAAACATTTTAAATTGAAATGTGGAAAACCTCAATTGAATTTACTTCCAAGACATGTTTCTTCACTAAATTGATGAGACAATGATAAAATATCCTGTTTTATAATCTTTATTAATGAACATTCTTGGTAATCTGTTTCATTTACAGAAACGTATTATTATTTATGATATAATACGTAGATTTGTTCACAAAAGAAAACATGAACACAAATAGTAAACACTGTATTCCAAAAATAATACAGTATTCGTATTGCTGTGGAGTATGTCATATCTGGATTAATAATTGCGAATATTGTGCAGGTTATCAGGTAATTATTATGCTTTCGATATTGACATTTATTCGTTTAAAATAAATACTGATTTCTCTTTTTAATTTATGTTGCTTTTTTATTGTTTTTCTGCACTTTCCATCAGCTATTACCTACAAAAGGGATGAAGATAATTGAAGTGATACTGAAATTTGGTAAACAAATTAAGAAAAACATTGTATATGTTGCATTCAGATGACTTTGTCGTTTATTAATGTAGACAGACTGTTCTTACGAAAGTTTATTTTTCTACTCACTTCATTTTAATTGAGCTAAACATTTGCGGACATAGTTACAATATACGTATCGTTATAGATGCAAAGAAAATAGAAATATTCTCAAGAACTAGATCTATATGCTGCCCTTTAAATTCATGTAATCACGAGAAACAGCTTATTGAAAATGCCTTAAATGACGCAGTATTGAGCAATTTTAACCATTAACAACAGATGTCTTGGGAATGGATGACGATAGAAAAGCTTTATGTGAAATAAATGTGTTTTAAAGAGATTTATATTTATATTTCTAAGTTTTCGTCTTGTACCAGTGGTACAAGAGTATATGAAGGTCCTGCCGAATGAGCAGCACTGTATATTTTTTAGAAAATTCAATATATACATTTTGGTGTTCATGTAACTATCTTTAACAACAATTTTTTAACCCAAATGATTAGAGTTATCTTTGGAAAAATCGAAATATTCGAACAATGCTCCAGTTAAGGCATAGTTTAGTGTGCAAGGATTTTCTTCAAAATGTTCACATCTTTGAAAGATACATAACTTAAGTCCCAAATTTGGCATTTACCTGAGATTTTGTTCTTGAGTTATGCTGTTCACAGGCACCGGCACAGACAGGCAGACAGACAGACAGACAGACAGACAGACAGACAGACAGGAAAGACAGACAGGAAAGACATAACAGACAGGACAGGACAGACAAACAAAGAGACACACACATATATATATATATATATATATATATATACATGTTACGGATCTTTTTGTAAGAAAATATGTAAGGGGACTCAAAATGCGTATTTCTGATGAAATATTGATAAAGAGTTCTTGGGTGGAATGTAATACTTCCTCATTTTGCTATAGGTGAGCAGTAGAGAGAGTAAAAGGGACCAAAATATAATTAATTAGGATTTTGAGTTTAGGCGAAATAACACGCACTTATGTACTGTGTCACCCAGAATTAGTTTAGCACCAAGAAGGGAAACAATAATATACTTGTTGAGAACTACATTTAAAGCTATACAAAAATGTGATTAAAGGCAAAAAATTATCCCCTCTTGTGGAAAACATCTGTATAAATGTTTCCGAAAATGTTAAATCTCTCCTCCCCTGTGTAACAACTAGACGAAACATCTGAATTGTTGCATACAGTTTTAGTTATTATATCAATATTAATCCTTCTGGTGCTCTGAGCATTAATTTCGAAAAGTATTTTACCAGGTAACATACAGTTTGTTACATGCTTCTATTTCCTCATTCGCTTATCTGAAAGAGCTTTGCAATCGACCCAAACGTTGGATAACCAGATTTTATCCTAAAACAAGGTATGAGATTACGAAAAACCAAAATTTATAAAATTGTTTTGTGTACATGAGTGGGTAATTTTTTAGAAATATAATTCAAATATGAATGGGCGGATGAATGCCCAATGTCACCACCACCAAAAAAAAAAAATCACCAATTGTTCAATAATAGTGTCTTCTTTTTTACTAATAAAATCTCTAAACGTTTGTTGATTAATAACCTAGATATAGTTTTATCTTTTTCTAAACCCCTTTAGCAGAATTTAATTTTAAGAAACTCGTTGTCCTTTTAGGGAAATAAGAACGTAATTTTATATTTCTGGTAAAGTATCCTTTCAAAACTTATCATTGCAAATCACACACACACACACACACACACACACACACACACACACACACACACACACACACACACACACACACACACACACACACACACACACGTGCGTGCGCGCGCGCAATATAGCTATCATATAGTAGTTTGAAATTTTTAATATGTTTTGCAGAAGTCAGTAAACAAATTCAAAGATTCTTTACAATATATTTAAAATATTTCTGCCTTTATAGCTTTATTTATAAGCAAAATGTTTTCTGTTGCTTTCACACTCCCAATGCATTTCGTTTTTATATAACCTCTATAAAGTGACTTTTCGAAAGCTAGTTTTTTTAACTGCTTCACGTTCAGATAAATACCTGCAAAAACATTTTCTTGCACATTGTGTTTCAGATACAAGAGGGATGGAAGAAACCGAATCAGTATTCGGAATAAAAACGACCGTTTTAAAACTCACAAACTAGCGGAGCAATATTAAGAAAATTATGCATTTTAAAGACATTCATATTTTTGTGTAGCAAGATTATGTATGTTCCTTGTGGTTTACCCAGTATGCAAGATTTTACAAAATTTTTTCCAAATGAAGTGGATTTCGTAGGTTATTACCGAAAATTTAAGTTTTAAATATTATTTGTTGTAAGAGTTTAAATATATAGCAACTTAATCAAAATCCTTAAAGGTTTTTTGAGAAAATGAAAAAGATATAACATTTTTCCAAGTAAAGAATAGATAGGGATGGGGCAATTTATTTGAAACTCTTCATACGATATCTTTGGATGATCACACACTCACGCACATCCACACACATACTTGCCCACTCCTATAAACACATATGGTCCTTTTTTTAAAAAAATCTTTTGGATTAATGGTACCTCAAAATGTATTTTCGGTGAAATCTGTGTAGAACTTTTATGTTAAATGCAACACTTCCAATCTTAATTCCTACACAAGCAAAGTAGAACTGTGTTGCAATTTTGGTTTGAAGTAATGCGGAATTAAATACGTATGCATTTTCTGGGAATATTTAATTGAACTGAAACCTACAATACTACTCATGAATGGAAATGATGTGTGTAAATGTGCAATGAAAGTTTAAACCCTTATCAAGAAGGAGATTGAAGAATAAACTTTTGTAAGAATAATTTGTAGTAGAGTGAGTAGTAGTTGCATTTAAATGAATGCAACACATCGGATTTCTAAAAAAGCTCCGTTTATGTGGGGATGTGTATAAAGATGCGAATATTTTCAAGGATTCCCAGTCTAACGCCCTTTACAAAAGAGTAATATACCACTGTTGTTATCATTATCATTAATCTGAATTAAAGACAACTCTAGGACCTATTTCTAGGGGCACAAGCTCGAATGGAAAATTGTCTTTGGGGTTACGCGGAGAAAAAAGGTTCAAAATCACTGACCTAAATAACTATTCTTAGTAAGGAAACCAAAACTGTGGAGATACTGAGAAATTACGCTAGCATCAAAATAGAAAATTCTGTGGCTCAGAATGACCGGTACTGAAACCGCATATCTCCGGAAGTGGTTAAGACGTGAAGTAGAGTGTGGTGCCTGTAGTTCAGTTATTCGCTTATCGTCAATCTGAGAAGCGCATATCACAATGAAGTTGTATTGCCTACTGGTAATTCTTTATACTACTATACAAGTCTGGTCCTATGACCCAGGCTTGGAATCGAACGCGAGAAAGGAGCCACCATATTCTCCCGTTTCAGCCGAGAGTTCTAAAGCTCATTCTTCAGTCCCGAAGAAATCGTTTGAATCTGAAGAGTATTCCGAAGAGGATCATCATCCCAAAAAGAAAATTTCTTCCTTAGATTACTACCAAGACCTTGTGGACTATCCTCTAGGACCAGTAGGACCTGAAAAATTTGCTCGAATGTATCTTGTTAACGATGAGCGCCCACCTCCTGGGGCCCCAGGAGCACCTGGTACAGTTAGTGGTCCTCCAGGAGTCATTACCGTACCGGGCAAGCCTTGCCCTCCAGGATATCGACGAGATCCCCAGGGTCGCTGTCGAGAAATCATCTCTGGCTAAGCTTCTCCTTTCTATAAAGGTTAGTAAAACGTTTTTCGTTCTGTAGAAGAGTGACCTGGTTTAGTTTATTGTTATGACAAAAGTCATTAGTTTCCAAATCAACAATAAATCAGCAAATGCAGCTTTTGCTTCAGTATCTCATTTAATATCTAAATTTTACTTTCTACATCTTGTACCATGCTGGCAGTGGTGTGATTTCGTCCAACAATATGATGTCAAAATTTCACTTGAAATATACGTTTTGAGATTCCCTGAAAACAAAAGAGGCATTTTTACTTTAGTTACTGGTCCGTGTATATCGTAGTGGTGTGTGTGTGTGTGTGTGTGTGTGTGTGTGTGTGTGTGTGTGTGTGTGTGTGTGTGTGTGTGTGTGTATGTGTCGGTTAGCAACCAAAGTGAGTATTTAAGCTCATTATATTTCAAGGATACGACACGAATATCTTGATGAAAATTCCTCCACCCCAAGCTACCCTTTACATGCAAACTATTTCGAAGATTTTGATGTTACCAAAAAAGGCTCTAAAATATTGATTAAAATGACACTTGTTTAAGATATTTTATGACAAATCAAATGTATATTTTGAATTTTCGGGCTATAGCCTATTTGGTCCTGTTTACTGTTGAAGAGTTTTGTCCAATTGATAAACCATAAGAGACAGACCAAGTTTTACTAAACAAAAATGTAGATCAAAGCACACAAGCTATGCTCAAATACAGTCTAACTTTCTTTACTACGTATAGTAAGTAGAGGAAGTATTGTATTCCACTCGAAAATTCGATGTCGAGATTTCACCGAAAATTTAAAAAAAAAGAAAAAACAGCATATTTAGAAAAATATCCATCCTAAAGTACGCTTTACATGGAACATTTTTCGAACATTTTTATTTTCTTGAAAGTGTCTCTAACGATTTTGACTAAAATGCCATAGGTTTGAGATATTTTTATGGCAAATGAAATGCAATGTGTTACACTCACATAACTTTCTCTGCTCTTGTACTAACCATTCTTAGAAACTCGTATTCTTCTATCTTCTTCGTGTTAGTTGAGAAAAACATTTGCAGAAATTACCCTATTGCTTGTTTTCTTGCGCGTACAACGACAATATGGGAATAAAGTAAGCTTTGAGCGATGATCAAATTCCGTTCTCTTTGCACGGTTAAGATATAAACAAATGAATAGCAATGTTGCATTTGACAGAAGTATTGGTTCTATAAAACTTACACAAATAACGAGGAATATCTCCGAAATGGTTCACTCTACAAAAACATTTATCTGGACATAAATTGTGTGCTTTAGCAAGATCTACATTTCTTGTATAGTAAGATTTACTTTATCTCTTACTGTTTGCCACATATGCAAAAGTCATCCAGAGTACATAATACTTCCTGGGCTATGGCCAGAAAATTCTAGATATACATTTCATTTGTCATAAAAATATCTCAAACATGTGACATTTTAATCAAAATCGTTAGAGCCATTTTCAAGAAATTCAAAATGTTCTAAAAATTTTCCATGTAAAGGGTAGTTTAAGGTGGAGCAATCTTCTTCTAAATCTTGGGGTCGCATCCTTGAAAGACAAACTCAAATGTCAACATTAGTTTTTAACCAACTTTTCGTTTTTGAGTTATACAAGACACACACACACACACACACACACACACACACACACACACACACACACACACACACACACACACACACACACACACGCGCGCGCGCGCGCGGACCTTTTTCTAAAAATGCTTTTTCTGGATTCAGAGGGCCTCAAAACACATATTTCCGGTGAAATCTCGACATCAAATTTTTGGGTAGAATACAATAATTCCTCTACTTTAGTATACGTAGTAGAGAAAGTAACACTGCATTTAAGAATGTCTTAACTATGTCTGTTAGTATTCAGAAGCACTTCCAGTGCAAATTTCCTGAATTCAGTAACTTCAGATATTAATTTAACAGGAAATTGGGGAATAATTTACCCAGGAAATGTGATAAACCATTTTCAAGGCTAGCCAGATAATTCATATGTCTGGTGGCCATGGACATTGTTTCACATGCAGATAATGAAAGAGAGAGAAAGAGGAAGAAAGAGAGATAGGGGCGCGAGGTTGCCCCTTAACTGTACTTATGCACTTTTATCGTTTTCGTAATTACGTTTATTGCGTTTCTCGTGCCTACTTTCTGTTGGCAAATGTTGAAGTACTTACATGTTTGAAGTCGTCATTGGGAAAATTGAGTTTTTAGTGATAGACACTCTTTAACAGTAGTGGTTGTTAGAGTGTCGTTGGGTATGACAGGCCTCTTAAATTTCACTCGGAGGCCATGGGTTCGATCACCTTTCTTACCCAGGGCCTGTTTGGGGTTTTTTACCTGGTTGCTAGGGGAATGCTGATACATCCCTGACATTTCTTGTTCCTCCATTTCATTTCACTTATCACACATACCTCAGAATTTTAGACCTAAAATCTTAAGTTAGGTATCTAAAATAGGTTATATCACAAATCAAAATAGGTTCTAAAATTACAAAAATAGGTGAACAAAGGTACATTATTTTTTCCATTACAAATTAGTCAAAACATCTGACAATATCTTTATTGTATATGTTCATAATTAGAGTCACAGTAAACAAGTAACACCTTTTCTAAGATTTCCCTAGACAAACTGGATGGCTCGTCAGATAACAGCGTCCCACACCAACTGATGTCACCGGAGCATATTTAAATGTTGGTATTAGATGCCAGGGAACTGTATTTTCATGTGTTCAGGTGTTTTGCGAGACAACAATGTCAGCAACTGTACGGAGAACTGTCAGTCCTGAATTTCTTTGAACCAATGATTTGAGTTTTTCAGAAACTTTTTCACCAACATAACCAGGATCCAAGTTGTATTTTTGTCACCACTTCTGTCAACCCCAGTTGAAAGTAGACCGGTTTGCCTGAAGACTAGAGCATTCATAGTTGGCACTAGAAATACATAATGTAAATGGATGAATGCAATACCATGGACAATTGTTGGGTCCTGGAGAAGCTCATGTTCGCTGCATCCTCCCCCCCCCCCCCGCGTTTCAAAACAATGTTCTTGATGTTCTCCATATTACGCATCGTGATTGTTGTCAAGCCACGATTGGCATACAGACTTAGCGTTTCCATATTAACAAATGAAGAAACTGAAAAATGTAGAATTAGGTAAAAATAGGTTCATACGTGAAATTAGGTACTCTTAGGTTGTATAGTGCCACCATTTTCGAACATATATTTGCAGAATTAGTATATACTCATCTTTTATTTTCTATATATCACGAGGAACAAAATCTGTTTACAGCGTTAGCACACCTCATTGCAAGCGTTGGTAAAGATTTTTTTTATGCGACTGTAAATCTTGCGCTGAGAGTACTTTCTCTACTCACTTATCTATTAGCTGTTCTTATAAATGCCTATTATTCTATCTTCTGTTAGCCCAATACACCTTTGATTACAGTTAATGTATACATTTCGTTCTATGTAGGATACAAGCAGATGAAAGGTGATGTATACTCCTTGGATTTTTACCTTGGTCTACATATCACCTTTCATCATGTACAAATCATACTTTAGATTAATAGGCATTTATAAGAACAGTTAATACATAAGTGAGTAGAAAAAGTACTCTGAGTGCGACACATCGCCCAAGTCTAGTAACTCTTCTCACCGAGTGCACTCATATCGTGACTGACTAGTAGACTTAGGCGATGGTTGCACTCAGAGTACTTTTTCTACTCACTCATCTTGTCTTCTAAAGCTTAAGATATGGGAAAACCCAGGTTCATTGATTCCTGCCCTTATATAGGTAATACTGAACCCTGGTTTGACCACATTCATTTAATACCTTAAGTACTGTATTATTAGGTATGTTAGGGCACACATTTGAGAATACAACCCTCTTATTTTGTGTTATTAGCGGTCTTAGTTGACTAGATATATTGTTAACCTATATTACAGTGTGTTTTTATGTTAAATCTTCGGCCAATTTAACACTTGAGAGATAGACTCATATTCTGGAGTTGCAAATGTGTGATATGTACCGAATGTTGCTGCCATTGCGTAGTCTTTAACTGTAGTCCATCGTGAGATTAATGATTAGTGCTTGTTCTCTTTTCGAAGGAATTAGCATAAATGAGGCTTAACTAGGCTGGGTACTAGATGTTATGGTTCTCTTTGAGTTAGGTCCGAACGTTAAGTTGGTTAAGACTGCTCTGTTGGCAGCCTTGAATAATTGAAGCTTCGTTGATTGCACGGCAGTTGTTTTCCGCTTTGGCAATTGTTTGTAGAATATGGCAGGCCACAGATGTTGTAGATGGCCGTGTTTTGTGCTTCGATTGTATTTTAAATATTATTGAGTAAAAGCAAGATAAAAATTGATTCTAATATTCACAGTTGTTTTCACGATACTGATGATTTATTTCATCGAGATAAATTATCTCGAGGAATCCTTGATGTTAAATTAATCTTGAAAATAAGCTGCGTAACGCATCTTGAGGATATACACGATACCAGTTTCAATTGTCCTTTTTTTGCTTCTCTCAAAGTACTCATATCAGTCACATCTACAATCTCTCAAGTCATTAATACCCTGTATTTACATTTTAAATAGAGTCTATATTAATTGCCCTGGAATCTTATGGCTCATTCTTTTGCAACACTGTTTTGCCGTTTGATGCCAATTACTATTAATAATACGCGTGACTCTTAGAAAATTTAGTTGCGGTTCAGAGAGCGGTGTTGAGGAAAGGGCAATAAGATAACAGAGTGTTATTCATTTTATGATTTATCCAATAGCGGCTACATTTGTAAATAAGTTCGGTTCCTGAGTCTTTTAGCGGATATTTACTGAAAGTGCAACATTGTTGGCTTAGTTTATCTCGTAACTGATAAGAGGAAAAAGAAGGTAAATAACTGGATTCGGCGTGGCTATAAGAACTAATATAAGAGTTAAAATAATTGTTTGATGCAGTATTTTATATAAGTAATTTGGTGGGAAAAAGCCCATATTAAAGAATGTGAAATGTTTTAATGATGCGGGACATGATTCATTGTCTCATTGTGTTGAAGGTTCCTTCCTAAATCACATTGTCACAGGCTGGAATTTCCATACAACAGAAAATGTACAGTCACTGCATAAATCAAAGTCTATTGGTAGTTATTATTCTAGGCCTAACTAGTGCCTACTATGCTCCTTATCCATATACCTGGCCTATTTACTACGTGCAATATCCATACGTGCCATGTTGCTATCCGGTAATACAAGAAATAGTCGTGGAGTGCGAAATCCCAGAAGAGGAAGGCTCAGAGACCACTGTTGTTACAATTGAGCCCACTGTGGTAGAGGATCCAACGGAATTTACTACTGTGGAAGAAACTAATACGGATATTTCAGTCACAACATTGAGTCCTTCCACCACTTTAGACCTTACGACAAACGAAGTTTCTGTGACAGATCAGCCACTAATTGACTCAACAACGGAATATCCTGTCACCGATGAATTCACCACAACTATGGTCAACAACATAGTCACTGAAGTTCCGGCTACTTCACCACCAACGGAGACAACCATTAGTGAAGAGAACTTCACCGCATCCACTGTGCCATCAGATACAACTCTTCAGACAAGTGCCTCTACAGAAGACTTCGCTACCACCGAAGTCACTGAGGTAGACCAGCCACTAACCAACTCAACGACGGAAGATCCTGTCACCGATGAACTCACCTCAACCTTGGAATTTGTTAGTAACGGGAACTTCAGTGAATCTACTGCTCCTTCAGAAGTCACAAGTGTCTCTACCCAAGAACCTTCCAACAGCAACACCCCTTCTTTCTTCCCCGAGGTGGATCCGCAATAGACCACAAAGATAAGGTAAGAGTCTATGCTTTGGTACATTAAAAGTGAAATTGGGTTTTTATTTGTGGATGCTCATTAACTGCTATGGTTCTCAGTGTCTCCTACTCTAAGCTGACAAAGATGCCTCTTTATCAGGCTTGACGTTCTTTTAAAAAGAAAACGTAGCCCCACAGCCCATCCGAGCCAAGGCATACCACCCGACCGCTGCGTCCTCCACCTCTGCCCACCACAGGCGTCATGAGTGTGGTGCAGTACTGGAGGTGAAACGTGGTCAGCCCTGGTCCCTCCCGGCCGATTGTGCGGTCTTCTCGACCAGGGGCCGCTACTTTTCAAACAAGTAGCTGCTCAATTAGTCCTTCCGGGACCTAACGAGGCTGAGTGTACCTCGTTCCAGACCTCCCACAGGGAGAAAAATCTCCACGCTGGTACCAGGGTCGAACCTGGATCCTCCGAGCTAGAGGCAGACGCGCTACCACTGGGATACGGAGGCGGTCTGAGGTTCTTTTATATGCCGTAAGTCTACGACATACGACCACCAGTTTTTTTTCCCTTCCAAAGAAAGCCATGCAAAAGCATTTTACGACAAACAAATTTAGCACCCACCACCAGGTTTGAACTCGCAACCTCGGGAACCGGAGGCTAGCACGGGAAGATGACTCTCTAACCTATCATATATAATATAATATCATAAATATAAGTTCATTATGACAAAAAAGAAAATCTGGGTTTGATCCAATTAGATTATCACGATTTAGCCGACCTTGAAATGACATACTTCTTCCATGACATGGCAAGAAATAACTGAATAGCGACAACATATTATTCAAATGACAAAATATTGAACATCTCAAAACAAGTATAACGAACATTTAAGAAATGGTTGATGGCATGTCATAAAAAGATCTGCATTTTCACGTGGTACGTACTTCTTTGACTATATCTTAACGCTTACCAGTCATTCAAAATTATACAAAATTCCTTCCAAAAGAACAGGGCTTATCAGATTATTCCCAGAAAATTCAAGATACTCATTTTATTCTTATGCTACTACCTTAAATACATGGGATTTTAATCAAAATAACAAGAGGCGTTTTTTGAGAAAACAAAATATATCGAACAAAAGGGTAAACTAGAATGGAGAATTTCCTTGAAAATATTAATGACACACATTTGAAAGATTCTGAACATAAATAACAAATTTTACATTTGTTCAACTTTTTGTTTTCGAACTATGGTGTTAATGGATTCATACATAGAGATACACATAAAAATCTTCCTTTAAAACTTCTATTTAATTAAAGTGGCTTAAAGTATGTACTTTGACATCATTTTTTTTTGTATGTAATGCATTATTTTTCTTTCCTACCAACGCTCAGAAGTGAATAGGGTAAAACATTTAACTGTTTAAAAATTCTAACAATAACAGAATGTAGATGTAACTCAGAATGAGGAGAAATTCACTGGATATTGCCAAATTGCATGTTTTATTTGGCTTGCAGATATCTAAATCATACGATACTTAAAGGAAAATTCTTAGAGCCAGTTCTGAGAATAGGTATAAAAACGGCAAAACATTTTCAGGGTAATGTATTTGTTCATTTTTACCGAAGAGAATTTCACAGGCTATGACTAGAAAACTGAAGATATACATTCTTACTTTCCTTACTAGTAAAATACAGAAGTATTGTATTCCACCGAAAAATTCGATGTCAAGATTTCACTAGAAATATGTTTTGTGGACCCCTGAATCCAAAAAAAGCATTTTTAGAAAAAGGTTCGTGTGTGTGTGTGTGTGTGTGTGTGTGTGTGAGAGAGAGAGAGAGAGAGAGAGAGAGAGAGAGAGAGAGAGAGAGAGAGAGAGACAGTCTGTGGGCAGCATAACTCAAACGAAAAGTCGGTTAAAAACCAAAGTTGGTATTTAAGTTTACTGTATTTCAAGGATGCGACGCCAAAATTTTGAAGAAAATTCCTCTACCCTTTCTTCTTTCTTTCCCTGATTACCCTCCCCTTATGTAGGACTTACACCCCCTAGGACATACAAGCCAGTTCCTAGGGTCAGACGCCTGTCGTGGAGCAGGGGACCAGAGTGAAGACCTGGAAGCAGGTGGTCAGCCAAGCACAGGTATGATAGTGAGGAAGAGGATGATATGAAATGCAGGCGAAATGGATGATTGGAAGGGTGATAATAGAGCAATTTGTGGAATGAATGGCGGGGGAAACCGGAGAACCCGGATAAAACCAGCCCAGACGCCGCTTCGTCCACCTCAAATATCACATGCGGGTCCCGCCTAGAAGGTAGGCGAGCGATCTAACCACTCAGCCAAGGCGCCGCCATTATACTTCCAGACTCAGGGAAGGATGAGGAATAATCTTAGCTGGAGAAAAATTGCTACCCCCCCTGCCGGGAATCAAACCCAGGACCTCTTGCACAGCAGGCAGGTCCTCTACCAACTGCGTTATGGGGCCAGCCCCCTCTACCCTTTACATGGAAAATTTTGATTTTCTTGAAAATGACTAGCGATTTTGATTAAAATGTGATACGTTTAAGATGCTTTTATAGCAAACGAAATGTATATCTTGAATTTTCTGGCTATAGCCCATGTAGCCCTATTTACTCTGGATGACTTTTGCATAAATGGTAAGCCGTATCACCAAATCTCACTGTAGAACAACTGTGCATCTTGCTATAACACACAATTTATGTCTAAATGAATTTCTTGTAGAGTGAACCATTTCGGAGATATTGCTTGTTATTTGTGTGAGTTTTGGAGAACTTACCCCTCTGTCAAAGGGAGCATCGTTATTCGTTTTTATAGGTTAACCGTGCAAAGAGAACGGAATTTGAAAGCTTTAAATGAATGATTTTGCTATCTCTCAAAGCCTACTGAATTCCCATGTTCCCTTTGCACCTACAAGAAAATAAGCAATACGATGATTTCTGCACATGTTTATCTCAACTAAAACGAAAAATATATAGGAAAAAGAGTTTGTAAGAATGGTTTTTTACAAGAATAGAGAAACAACATATCAGATTTATCGTGCAAATATCATGTGTATACCTAGGTCCTTTTAAAAAGTGTTTTATTGGGGTTCAAGATACCTCAAACATGGAATTTCTATATCTAATTTTTGGATGACATAAAGTACTTTCTCTATTTACTAAGTACGCCGTAGAGGAAATAAAACTATTTGACTGTGCACATTAGTGCTAAGTTGGAGGAGCTTTTTATTGGAACTATATAACTGGACTGAATTTTTTTATTCTAGAATGATTATATTCTCGAAATCGCTTCAAAATAACAGTTGCCCTATTTTTCCTACGTGTAGTTAATACAAGGAAACTTAAATTCACATCCTCTCAAATATATCCACGAAAGAAGACACTTTTATTGCTCAGTGCAAATGTGGGTACTAAGAAATGCACGTATTGTATGTGTAACCGTGTCAGCGCTGTAAATAGTTCCGAATGAAGAGGTGCCTTTGTGCTACCTGCAGCGCTATGAGAGGTGCGGTACAGAGCGCTCCGACACGCGTAGGCTGTCCTGGGAATTGGAGACAGACAAATCCGTTATCGCAATGTGGGCGACAAATTGATGAGAGTGTAAACATCCTTGCACTAACATCCGCTCCCTGCTTTATCACTCTTCATTGTTCACCTCCCCCAATTCGTGGGCACATTCATCACAATGGTGTTACCTCGTAAACAATAACGCCAGTGAAACGCATGAACCAAATCGTGTAACTTCAATCATCGGTAGCAATGGTGAACTAACACGCGTAGACGTCGTGGAAATGGATACATCTCTTATATTTTATATATAAATCTAGTACTGCACCTTTTCCATACAAAATATTCCTGGATGAAGAAATGCATTTTAAAGTAAGGTGTAACCATGTGAAGTGAAGTTAACCGTGAAGGTTTTTTCTATATATTCTTTTATTTTTTGACTTTTCTGTTTACTTTCCTGGCTCAAAGATTTATGTAGTGTAAGTGATGAATAATGCTTTGAAGTAAACACCATTGGGTTTTGTTAGTGTCTGAACATGAAGTCAGTGCTTGTACTCCTGTGGATGACTCTACCCTTCAGCTTTCAGCAGTTCGTGTATTATCCGGAATATTATTATCCTCAACCTCCTGTAATTTATTATGATCCATACGCTCAGCCCTGTTGCACCGCTTGTCCACTCTTTCGCATCACCTACAAGTGTAAACAACGTAAACCTACAGAGAAAACTTCTGCTTCAGTCCCACAAGCAACTCTGCCACACATGGAGCTTGAAACAACCCTGGCACAGATTACGGCGTATTCAACGCAAGAGCTACCAACTACCAATGCACCAGTGACTGCATCAGTAGGCAGATCAACAACAGCAACAGAAGGAAGAGAGACAAGTACAACAGTAATCCTACCCTCAACAATAACAGAAATGACAACTCTAGAGGCAGGCAGAAACTCTGCTGCATCACCCATGACAACCGAAAGAACAGAGACAATTGCAATAGCAGAAACAGAAGCATCAACAATAGCAAGAGAAATGACAACAGAAGTACCAGAGACAAGTACAATAGCAGATACAACACCAGCAATTGCCAGAGAAATGACGACGGAAGAAGTACCAGGGGCAGTAACTTTACCCTCAACAACTCCAGAGACAAACACAAACTCTGCAGCAGCAACAGTGGCAAAAGAAATGACAATAGAAGAGGCAGCTGAGACTGACACAAACAGTGTAGGAACAGAAGAAGCAGAAATTACAATAACAGAAGAACCAGAAGTGAGTGCGTCACCGAAAGTGGCAGAAACTATTCATGAACGTATCGAGTTTTCATCCAAAGGCTGGATACTTGTATCTGAGAGAGGCGAAGATACTACACAGTTCAAGCTTGGAGAAGAGACAACCTCAGAATATCCTTCCACTGAATCAACAACCGTTGGGATTGTAGATGAAGCAGCAGACACAGAAGAAGTATTTCAGAATTCTGATATCTCAGAAATTGAAACCACAATGAGTTCTTATTTTTCAACAGAACCAGAGGAGTTATCTGCGATTACAGAACCTAAGGATAGTATGATGAATACTACCGAAGAAAACAGAGAACCTAACGATAACTTGATGCACACTACAGAAGAAAACAAAGAAACGACGATGACAGAAGATGTTCCCGACGAAATAAAACTGTTACCTATGCGATTACCCATAGGTCCACAGAAAGAACTAGTTGCAACTACCGAGTCTGAGAAGAATTTTCCAAGTGAAGTTGTAACTTATACAGTTACAGCAGTACCTTTCACCACGAAACCACCTCGAAGAAAGAGAACCAGAAAGCCGAAAAGAAAGACAACAATTGCGCCAACTACTACAGTGTCCACAACTACCAAAGCACCAGTGGCATTTTTCCCAGACGTCGATGCTGTTTAACCAAAAGGTAAATAATTAATTTTGAGAATTTTGGAAGTAAAAGACATTGGTGCTCATCATTCTCACTAAATAGGTGTGGACATTATTAGACTCGAATATATTTTTTGGGATAAAAATGATTGCTAGTTTGAATTTTAAAACAGTTTGTACACGTTTGAAGCCAAATCGCCTCGTACTGTAAATGTATATCAGTTATTTCTTATTATAATTTGTTTACCTACAATAATACCGTCGTGTTAGTAATTTTACTTTCTTTACTGCGTGTAGTAAGCAGAAAAAGTGTTGCATTCCACTCAAAGCTTCGATATCGATATTTCACAGGAAGTACACATTTTAGGATTCCCTGACTATTAAAAAGGCATATTTTTAAAATGGTATCAGCGTAACCCAATAACGAAAGATTAGTTAAATACTAAACGTGGTATTCAAGTTCAGCACCTTCCAAGGATGCAATACGAAAATTTTCAAAAAACTTCTCGTACCCTAAACCACCCTTTACATGGAAACAATTTAAAAAACTTTGACTTTTTAACAATACTTCCAGGTCGAATAGTAGATGGAAGATCCTGGTATTCAAATGCAATTTTTTTTTATTGACAATCCTGCCTTTATAGATGGAGTCAATTAGAAACGACAGTCATTTATAGGGTTCGTAGGCGCTCACCAAACCAAAGGTACAACAAAATTCACAGATAGTTCTTTATTTTTCAGCCCTCCTTGCAACACGTTGTATTTGGAGTCCATGATTTATCCTGGTCCCCTAACTTCCTATCAAAATAATATCAATGGGCAGTCTTCACGAAAGGTGTCAGATTCTGTTTCTGTGATTAAAATATTATTTCACCACAAATGTAACAAAGGTTATTCACTAAATATGCACATGTTCGTAGCATTTTAATAAAGTTTATACCTGAAGACTCAAAACACGGGAAATTCTGAGCCAGTAAAAATAGAAAAAATATTAATATTGCTCTCAGCAACAAATGAATGTTTAAAAACCTACAAATATGTGAATACCATTGTGTTACGTTAGTTGACAGTTGTGCCTATTTAAAAACATAGCTTTCCCCAAACAGAAAACGTAGACTCTGATAAAGTGACTCGTTACTTTATCACCAAAACAAGAGCTAGTCAGTCATTTTTATGTTTATTAATTCAGGAGGTGGAAATTCATAAGAATCAGCTATTTATGAACCCGAAACATTTTCATTGTTGGCCAGTATTACTTTACTTAAAATACAGGACAGATGTGATCATGTGAATAATTAAGTAAGATTCTGAATAAAAATATGTTTTCTTAAAGAAAAGTAATGAAATATAACATTTCAGTAATGAAACATTTTCTCATGCAAATAAAAAAATTAAAAAGAAGAAATGACAATTGTTAAAACTAATTCTAGTCACATTCTGAACAGTGAAAATAATTAATCGTATCTTATAAGTGCTGAGGCTTTCACGGCCCACAAACCCGGAAAATCTACTTAATATAGTTAATCGCATCTTGCTCTTTATACTAATAAAAAGTTCATGAACATATCTTCCACAACTTTCATAACTTATCATATCTATCATTTTATCCTCTTTGTTCTGATGCCATCAGAAAAATGCTTATGCAGTACAAAAGTACATTGAATATGATTTAATAAGATGTATATTACAACTTATTTTAGTGAAAAATATTTGGCACCATAAACGACAATGTATTTGCCAATTGTTAGTATAATCTAAATAAAGTCCACTTCTTCTATACTCTGCATATGTATACTAGGAAGAAAATAATGCTTGATGCGTTGCAAGGGTCAACAGAGCATGAACATCAAGATGATGCTTTCTCCTACTGTTTTTACGCAAAGTTTTTTTTTAGAAACTATTACCTGGCCTCCTTGGTTTAAGTTTGGCTCACATACTTTTCATGTTTTCCATGGTTTCATTGCACATTTTTCTACATTTCCATAAAAACTCATGGGGCACAAGGTCGACAGTCAACTGTAGCTCTGTATATGCTATGTATTCATGTTGTATATCACTCCATATGAAAGAGTTCAATGGGAAGAGGAACTAAACAGTTGCTTAGGTTGATGAGCAACAAATATACACATTGAAAACAAATTGAAGTTTTTAAGAACTTACACATTTTTTCTGATAAATTACTCTTTGTCTCTAATAATTTTATTGTTATATAAAATGCTAAATAAATGAAGAGGAATTCCTAGATTCTTGATAAAAAGCTTAGGTTATGTGATTCATTCTTCATAGCAATATCTCAAACATGCTATTTTAATCAAAACCATTAGTCACTTTTTCATGACATAAAAACTAAGGAAATATTTTCCATGCAGATGGTAGTTTTGGCTGGTGTAAGTTTCTTGAAAGTCATAACGTTGCATCCTTACCCAAACATGAAGTTTCATACTTATGCAACTTTTAGTTTTTTCCTTTATTTATGTTCACAGATATACAGGGAGGCCAAATTATGTGTGGCCACAAACTCGCATGATAGAGGACTTTATTTCTAAAAATACTTGTTGGCTTTAGGTAATCTCATAAGGTGTATTTACCGTGAAGATTTGATATCGAAATTTTGGATGGAATACTTCCTACATAGAGTTATAGGGATATTATTTTTAACAGTAAGAATAATAACTAATAATAACCATAACGTAACATAATTTTCAAAATATGTAAGTAAGGGCAAGGATATGTGTATTAATGGACATACTTAAGAAGTCTTGCATCATGATTTACGCATTTTTATTAAGAAGTATTCTTCAAAATATGAAAGGCAAGAAAGTTTTACTTGAATAAATAAATATTTTTTTCTGAAATGTCTTCTGGTAACCATAATGCAATTCTACTATTGTTAGGAATGTAATAATAACCAAAATAACTAAAAGACTCAATGCTGCTCTGAAACGCATGTTTTGCAGCAAAATAAAGGCACCATTTGACAGCATTTTGTTTCATCAATAAAGTATATGAGCACATACTTCTAGCATACACTTACCCTTTTAATTTTATTATACTGAAATAATCGATAAATTATTTGAACAGTTAAACCATGTAAGGAACTATTTTATTTTTGTTAAAAAAAGAAAGTATCAAATGGATTTAAAACAAATGAATAAGGACACAAACAGGCAAATAAATGAACAAAGAGAAATGAATAAAAATAAGAACCATATAAGGTGAAATAATTGTTGTAAATCAGAAATCTTATGTGCATTATTCAAGCGTCGTTTCCTTCAGTTTCTTTCTAAATTAAATTCATATAATTGTGAGTCAAATACATGTAAACTTTTTTAGTTTGATATTTTGTTTTTGTTTTGATACCAGTGTTAAGAGTTTACCTAGTTTGTTCCACCCTGGCTTACACTATGTAATTGTTGGAAATATTGTTACGATTAATTGTGTTGGTTTGTTGTATTATTTTAGAAGGTTAAGATTGCATTGGTATAATTAGAATTGTTAGGATAAAAATTGTGTAATTTCTAGCTGGTGTCCAGTTGGAACATCTGTTGACTTCCAGTAGCTAAGGCAATTGAGGCAAATATTCTTAGTTATATTTGCCTTGTTTTATTATTTTAGTAGGTTAAGATTGTATTTGTATAGCTAGCATTGTTGGAATAAATATTACTTACTTCCTTTACGCATAGAAAAATAGAAGAATAGACCAATTGCTGGAAAATAAAATATAAGAGAATGCATTATTCGTGAGTTAATGCTTGTTTTATATCTACATTTCTTTGGTTTAAGATAACTGCCAGAACTACAAACTTTATCTATTTGTTTTTGCAGTAATAACTTGGTTATTTTATTTCGTGCGGTGTTCCATGTACATATGTGTTATCGTTTATGAAAATATGTGCGGAGTCTAGATGTATTTTGGAATGCATACGATCAATTACAAAATAAGTACAAAGGAAATGAAGCAAACCAGTACTAAAAACTAAACTAGACTCTTGAGCCACAGCCCTTACCGGACCAAGTCCTACCGCCCGACCGCTACGCCCTCCAACTCTGTCTACTATAGGCATCATGAGTGAGGTGCAGCACTGGCGGGTGGGACGTGATAAATATCCCCGGACCCACCCGGCCGGTTATGTGGTCTTTGCGACCAGGGGTCGCTACTTCTTAACCACGTAGCTCCTCAATTGGCCCCTCAGGGACCCAACGAGGCTGAGTGCTCCCCGGACCGGGCCTCCCAGTGGGAGAAAATCCCCACGCCAGTACGGGGAATTGAACCCGGGTCTCCCGCTTGGTAAGCAGCACTATCACCGCGCTAAGGAGACCCCCTGCAAAACACTACAAACGATTTAACATACTTTGGCAGTGATATGGTATGTAGCATAAGCTGATTCGATTCCCTTTTGTTTTGTTACGTCTTCTGTTTTCTTAGTTGTTAAACCTTAAAAATCTGCACATATTTTTTGGGATGGAAATCGTAGGCGTTTGTCTTTGTATTAAAAAATTATTGCTTTATCAACTTTAAGTCAATTAGATTTAATAATAAGAAGTTTATCAATGGTTTTTCTGATTTAGCCTTTTTTTTTTCTTATTAACTTATGCCTTATTTAAGGCGTTGTTGTTGTGTGTGTGTGTGTGTGTGTGTGTGTGTGTGTGTGTGTGTGTGTGTGTGTGCGCGCGCGCGCGCGCGCCTATCGTAATTCATAATATTAAATATGTTCAAGATATTCGTTTTTCTATTTTTTCAATGTTTTAACTTTTTACTCCACCTTGTCTCAACGAAGGTGGAAAGCTTCTTCGCTGTACTTTTTATAACTGTTAATTCTTCGTATTCTAGCATTCTAATGCAGAGCTGTTTATGAATTGCACTTAAAAAGTGATTTATAGCTCTACTTCAGAAGAGAAGGACTGGTTTTTTAGATTAGCATACGTACAGACATACAGACAAATTTCCTCTCTTTGAAATATTGGCGAATAAATATACATAAGGAGAAGAATTTAAGAAGCTGAAAAATGTAATTGAATATTTTTATTGGAGGTCTAGGGAACATTTCTCAGTTTGTATTGCTCAGTTTTTGTTGAGCCTCCTTGAAAAAAAATGTCTCATTTGAGAAAAGAATAACTACAGTTACCTTCATTGCTAGTGTTAGTTTAGATATCTTAGGAGAACGTTCCTTCACTAAGAATGAAAGTGTCAGAAACGAGAATAAGGACAAACGGTTTCTCTACGTAGCATTCTCCGTAAGTTGGTAGATTTTTTCCACTAAAACAAATATTAGAAAAACATTTCAGTTCATCTGCAAAAAAAGTTAAAGAATAACTTCAGGCATTGGTAATGTTGGGTCTTCCATAGGTTTACAACCAAACGGTATTGAATAAAACGGGAAAATATGTTACGTGTTTTTCCTAGGATTAAATTGTATTAACTTTCACATATTCAATACTGAATCAGTATTGAGACTTACTCCTGTGAAATTCCTTACTACATGAATTATACTGTTTTGGCCATACGTTAACCAGGGATTCTACATAATGAGTGTAAAAATATGTCCAATAGAATTATTGTCGTCTTATTTGATTCAATAATGGGCACTACAATGGGATAATATGGGCACTACAAACAAAAACCAAAACAATGGTATTTAAAGGAAAACAAGCAGTAAGGACTAAAATAGTAATTGATGAAATAATCATAGAGCAGGTTAAATCCTTCAAGTATCTAGGATTTTATCTTTCATATGACAGTAACATACATCTGGATAAAAAGTTTAATAGTTTTCGAAATGTTTGTGATACAATCCATACATCCTTAAAAAATAAAACACGAAAAGATACACTGATAAAAAAAATTTTTAATACGGTTGCTGTACCCATACTAACTTATGGAAGTGAAGCCAGAGCAATGACAAAAAGATAAATCAAAAGTACAGGCAGCCGAAATGAAATTCATGAGAAGCACACTAGAATGTACAATACTAGATAAAAAGAAGAACACAGATGTTCAGGAGAAACTTGGGGTGGAACCATTGCTGGAGAAGCTAAAGAGAAACAGCAGAAAATGGTGTGAACATCTACAAAGGATGCCAGACTACAGACTACCAACTTTAGCAATGGGATATAAACCAAAAGTAAAATGAGATGTTGGAAAGCAAAGAACGAAATGGTCACCTGAACAGATTCAGTATGTACCTAATCCTTGAAGTGAAGAACAAGAAGACAATTATTGTCAATAAAAACAAATTAATGTTATTGTTAACGTGACGTTGCCAAATCTCTTAGAAATTAAACTTTGAACATTTCAAGATTAAATTGACTAAATTCATTCAAATTAAGATATAAATGCATTACAGCATTGTTTGCACAATGTTTGCGCAACAGTTGGTGAAATAATAAACCATTTATATAAATTCCTCAAGAAGCTAGGTGACTCCAAATATTTGATACAATTTTTTTCGGCGAAACCACTCTGTTTCGACAACAATTGTATGGGATATATTTATTACACCCATCATGCAGAATCCCTGGTTAACGTATGGCCGAAGCAGTATTGCACAAAGAGTTAGTTTTTCTATAGTTATTAAATAATCTACATTTAATGGCGTTATTTTGTGATTAAGACAATTGTGTGCTTTACTTTCCAAACACTATTGCTTCACAAGCTCTACTCTTCTTGACCAGAACTATCTCATTCACCTACACAATTCTTTTGGTTTACTATAATTGTCACACTTTTTGTTTTTAGTAAATTTCATTAATTATTACACGTGTTCATTACATTTTGCTTTCATTTCATTTTATTTCCAACTTCGTGGTCCATATATTGCTTGGTCTCTCTTTCTGACCTTCGCGATAAGAAAATTTATATGATTTACGGCAAAATGTAAATGGATAAACAGAGATTGTGGACTGAGATGCTATTGGCTGTCTGAGCAAGCATGATAAGGCATAGCTCCGAACATTGACATTTCAAATCCCGTTCATAATCTCTCAAGGGAGTGCAAAAGGTGAGTCAACGTTGAGAGAACATGTGGTGTTTGCTGCCGGTGCTGTTTGTCTTGGCCTCTGGGACCAGTGGTTTTGTTCTTCCCTGCAACGGATACTACCCATCATGGGGAGGAAGTCACTACTTGGGTAACTTCGGATTTGGCGGAGTTTATTCGTGTTGTTCAGACTACGACACCCGACCAGATTGTCCGTCGTATCCAGTGCAATGCGCCAGTTCACCGTGTGTAAATGAACCATATCCGCCGATATGTGCCAACCCGCCATGTCAAAATGATGCATATATTCAAATTAGTACTGTTTGTGTCAATCCACCATGCCAAGATCAGGTGTATCCTCCGATTAATACGGCGTGTGCCAATCCACCATGCCAAAATATAATTTATCCGCCAATCAGTACACCTTGCGTCAGTCCACCGTGCCTGAACCAAGCGCCAGTTGTTGAGCCATGCTCCTACCCGCCGTGCCCAAATATACCTGTAAACCCACAGATTAACATGGGATGTACTACTCCACCATGCTACTCGCCTCCAGTGAGTGTGCCATGTGTTACACCGCCCTGTGTAAGTAATGTGTATCCCCCAATGGGTGTACCAGCTAGTGGTATAATTCTCTATCCTCCTGGAAATACTTCAGGCAACAATTCACATGTATATCCACCGGGATCGAATACGGTTATATATCCACCTGGTTCAAATATCATTTATCCACCTGGCTCAAACATCGGCTTTTATCCACCCGGCTCAAACATCGGTGCCTATCCACCGGGCTCAAACATAGCTGTTTATCCACCTGGCTCAAACATCGGTGTCTATCCACCTGGTTCAAACATAGGTGTTTATCCACCTGGTTCAAATATAGGTGTTTATCCACCTGGCTCAAACATCGACACTAAGCCACCGGGCTCTAATAGTGAAACCAAACCATCAAAACCTGCTGCCGCTCCCCCAAATACTGGAAATTATCCTGCAGGCGCATATCCTCCTGGTAGCGTATACCCCCCAGGCTCAAACGTGGCTGTTTATCCTCCAATGTATCCGTCAGGCTCAAACATTGGAGTGTATCCCCCAGGATCAAATATCGGTGCATACCCGCCTGGTTCAAACATTGCAGTGTATCCGCCAGGATACAGTGGCCAATATCCTTCTAATTATTATCCAACAATGTGGTACCCATATGGCTGGAACACGTTAGCAAACCCGCCTGCAAATCAAAACCCACCGAAGCAGCAAGCTAATGCCGAAGACACTAAGAAAGACAATGAAGATGAAGACGAGGAGGAAGAGGAAGAAGACGAAGAGGATGAATATGTGGAATAAAATAATGGAAAGACAGCAGTATGACAGGTAAGATGCTTGATATCTTTCATATGTGTTTCTATAGAGCATTTTCAGCCAATTTATTGATCTAGTTTGAAGATAAATAAAATAAGGAAGGCGTTAAAAATACATGTTCAAATACCATTATCAAGTTTACAAAACTTCAGTGAAACCTAATTCTCTTTCTTATAGCGTGTTAGCAAAATATTGAAGAACTTGATGCAATAATATAAGCCACAAACGTCTAGTCCAGATATATAAAGCAGAAAGGGCATAAAGGATTCTGAAAATCAGTGCAATGATGCTGCAATATTAAAAAATCTGATGTGTTGCATTCACATGTTTTTCTCTACTCTTGTGCTAAGCATTCTTAAAAACTCTTATACCTCTATCTTCTTCGTGTTAGTTGAGGTAAGCATTTGTACAAATTATGTTATTGCTTATTTCCTAGTGGGTGAAAGGGGAATATTAGAATACAGTAGACTGTGAGCAATAAGGAAATCTTTTAGTTTTGATATCCCGTTCTCTTTGCACGCTTAACATATAAAAAAATGAACAACGGTGTTCCATTTCACGAAAGTTTCAAGTTTTCCGAATCTGACACAAATAACAAGGAATATCTCCGAAATGGTTCACTCTACAAAAACATTTACCAAGACATAAATTGTCTGTTTTAGTAAGATCTACAATTTTTGTATATTAAGAATTTGTCTATCTCTTACGGTTTACGAGTTATAGAAAAGTCATCCAGAGTAAACAGGACTATATTAGGCTATAGCCAGAAAATTCAAAATATACATTTCATTTGTCATACAAATATCTTAAACGTATGACATTTTAATCAAAATCGTTAGAGCCATTTTCAAGAAAATCAAAATTTTTGAAAAATGTTCATGTAAAGGGTAGTTTACGGTGAGGCTATTTTCTTCAAAATCTTCGTGTCGCATCCTTGAAAGATATTAAACTTAAATATCAAATTTGGTTTTGAACCGAGTTTTCGTTTCTGAGTTATGCTGTCCACAGACTGACAGACTGACACACACACACGCGCGCGCGCAGACTTTTTTCTAAAACGGCTTTTTTTTTATTTAGGGGGTCTCAAAACATATATTCTCGGTGAAATCTTGACATTTAATTTTTGGGTGGAATACAATTCTTCCTCTACTATATGTAGTAGAGAAAGTAAGAACAATAAAATGTGAACTTTAACAAGAGCTACATTTTTGTGCCATAAAAATTGTTGTAACAATTGTTTATATACGAGTAGAGAGTCAAAATTTTTAAAATGCTGTGGCCATTAATTTATTTCTCACAAAAGAGGAAATTATATGGGATTTTAAAGCCACATTGAGCCGCTTTTAAATACGTGGCAATCGATTTGGTTTCCTCTGTTCCTCTTGTATCTACAAAGCTACTGTAATTCAAGTTGAAATTGAGCTTTTATTGGATGCCCTTTAACTGCTGTAGCTCTGTGGGCGTGAAGGACCACTTAATTTTGCTCAGAGGCTTCTTTATTAAAGGGTCTTTTAAACTAAAAACTAAACTAATCCCCAGCGCAACAGCCCATGAATGGCCAAGGCCTGCCGCCCAGCCGCTGCGTCCCCCACCTCTGTCCACTACAGGCATAATTGGTGGGGGTGGAGTATTGGAGGGTGGTACGTAAACGCTCTTTTAGTGCCGTAAATCTAGATACGTGATCAACGGATTTAGTTCCCTTCCGAAGAAACCATGCCAGGATTTTTACCCCGAAAAAAATCTATCGGCCTACACCGGGTTTGAACTCGTGACCTCGGTAACCAGAGGGTTACATGGTAGCTCTGGACCAGGAGGACGTCACAATTTGTAACGATACTACATCTGCAAATGTTTATCTTGTCGAACACGGAGATATAAAATCTGATGTGTTGCACTCACACGACTACCCTTACAGGAACTATTCCTAAAATCGCGTATTTCTCTAAATACTTCATGTTAACCAAGTTAAACATTTTCTTCTTCTTCTTCTTCACTTCATGGCATAGGCAATCAAGTGCCTCTTCTGCCTCCAAAGTCTTCCAGCCATCATTTCCTGGATATACCCATCTATCTCCTTCCTTTAAGATAATATTGCATTATTTGTTTAGTAAGTCTAACATCAGGCTTTCTTTCAACATCTGCTTTCCACTTTTGTTTGAAATCTTTTAACATTTCATTTATATTAAGTATTCCTAAGTCACCTCTTAGACTTTCATTTGTTATTGGGTCTCTCTTCGTACATTCCTTCACACTTCGTAAGAATTTAATTTCTGAATGCTGTATTTTACTCTGTTGCTTTTTAGTTAATGCCCAAGTCTCATTTCCATACAGCCATATAGTTGAAATAAACATTTGCATAAAATAATCTTATTGCTTATTTCGTTGTTGGTGCAAGCGGAATATGGACATAGAGAAGGCTTTGAGTGATAGTGAAATGTTTTAAGACTGAAATTCCGCTCTGTTTGCATGACCAAGAGAAAAAAAGTGAAAAACGAACCTCCATTTGAGAAAATGTTGCAAAACTGACATAAATAACAAGAAATATCTCCTAAACGGTTCACTCCACCCCCCTCCCCAAAAAAAAGGGCATAACTTGTGTGCTTTTACGAGACGTGTAGTTTTTCTCTTATGGTTTAAGAGTTATTCAAGAGTAAACAACACTACATGGCCTACAGCCAGAACATTCAGAATATAGATTTCATTTGCCATACATATAACAGTTTAATCAAATTCGTAGGAGCTATTTCTGAGAAAATAGACATTTCCGAAAGATTTTCCGGCTAAGGTTAGAATAGGGTGAAGGAATTTTCTTCAAAATCTCTGTGTCGCATTCTTAAGAAATATTAAACTTTTAATACCAACTTTGGTTTTTAATCGAGTTTTCGTTTTTGAGTTAACAAACACACACACACACCTTTTTCTAAAATTTTTTTTATCCAGGGGCCTCAAAACTTGTTTCCGGTGAAATCTCGACATCAAATGTTTGGGTCGAATACAATGCTTCCCGTACTTACTATACGTAGAGAAAGTAAACATAAATTATACTGTTTTTTTTATAATACAATTTTCTATCTTTATTTTTTCTCGTTAACTACATCTATTTGAATATGCCTATAGTATCCTTGTCCGGACCTTGGAGAGAGAAACGAAAAATGGATTCTGTGAATTAAGACAGCTTCGCATTGACGCTCCTAAAGCGATAACTGGAAATGCCCTTGAGGAAACAAAGCTGTTCTTGCCCCTTCAGCATCTGTTATCTTTGAATTCACCACCGGTCACTTCAAAGTTCAACCGAGATTAGAGGCAACGTGATTGTACAAGTGTTTGGAACAACCGTTACATCTGTACTTAATTCATGTGCTATTTGCATTAGTTTCAACTTTGAAATGTCGCCAAGCATATGGATATTCTGTCTTGCAGCGGGAAGCTTTGTAGAAAGTATTTATTTACCTGCGGATTACGGTGAATACGAGTATGTTGCTTATCCCTGGGAGCAGGAGTCCGAGGTTAGTAACGGTGGCAACACAATTAACATGAACTCACCAAGTAAGAAGGACTTCAACGAACTTCCAAATGAATTGCCGGTCCTTGTGGAAAATGAGAGACGCTCCCTGGAGGGATATCCTTTAACAGAGCAGAGGGACAATACTCTAGTCTCTAGAATTGCGGATCTGGTGCAGAAGATAACGTTGGAGGAAGAACTTAGTGACAGTGTTGAGGAAGAAGCCCCAGCGCAAAGTATTGAAAGTTCTCTTTTTAGTGAAAATGAGGAAGTCGACGAACTAGTTTCTCAGACTTTGGATTTAGTTCCTCAAGCGAAGGTCGGTGTCCAAGATACCTTGCTAGATTATGATGAGCAGGAAGAAATCAGCATGATTCTGGAACGGGACGTTACAGTTGACTGTGTTCTCGACAGCGATTATGTGGCTGATGATTCTAAAGAGGAAGTAAGCGAAGAAAGTGCGCCGCACGTCGAGGGAGGTTACATATTTTACGACATGGGTGAGCGAATATGTCTATTTTGGGTTTTTATATGCATGCTCTTCAAGTGTTGCTAGAGAAATTATGTTCGACTTACTATTTTCGGAAGCTGGGTTTCCTAAAGCACCTTAGTTAGCTGGCACACTATATTAACACCTGTTTCTAGATGGTAAAGGCTCTAACAATCTGTAAATTTTTCGTCCTATGGCTTCGCATTGTAAAATATTTTGTTACACTCCGAGGACAAATGGATTATGGTTGAATTAACCCTATGGTTTTCAGATGTTGGTGGCGCCACAGTGGCTGAGCGATTAGACTGTTCGCCTACCACCAAGGGTTTAATCCCAGGGACCCGCATGTGGTATTCATGATGGACAAAGCGGTGTCTGGGTGGGTTTTCTCCGGATTCTCCGGTTTCCATCGCCACTCATTCCACCAAATGTTTCACCATCGCCCTTCCAATCATCCATTTCGACTACGTTTCATACCCTCCTCTTCCTCTCTCTCATACCTGGTGCTTGGCTGACCACCCGCTTCCAGGTCTTCACTCTGTCCGGTTCATAGGTTCATCTACTCTCCACAGGCATCTGACCCTAGGCACAGGCTTGTAAGTCTAGGGGTTGTAAGTCCTCAGATGGAGAAGAACAAAAATTCTCGTTTCCTGAATTTTCCATGTCCAGTTATGAAACTTGTCTAAGTGCGCGCATGTTGAGCCTGATAAGCGATCCGATTAGGCTTCTCGGTTATCAGCCTTGTAATATTTATGAAATTTATCGAGCTTTCGGCCACATTAATTTCTAATCAATAATCATCGCTGTGAATGCTTGAAATTAGAAGTGAGTCACTTAGGAGACCACAAGGCTCATTAACCATTTGCCTGTAGAGTATTTCTGGAAATACTTTGCACTTTTTAAGCATTTTATTTTGAACCCAAAGATAAACTATTTTGCAATTAAATTGTTTATACCACAGATGAGTTCTAATTCTATTAAGGAGAGACATGCTCCTTTCTTTGCTGGGACATCAGCATGTTCGCTGGCGCTTGAGCAAGCAGTCCCGCAGATATAAGTGGCTAACATCGAATATGAGGCGATTGAAGCCGTCAGGCAGGAGTGAAAACACAGGATCCCGTAGATTCCAGATTATTCGAAGTTTGGTTAAGATTAGTGCATGAACTAGATTCAAAAAACGTTAGTGATACTAGTAACTAGGTATTTGTCACCCTTAACGTCAATATTCGGATTGCACTAGCATGGTTGGATTTGAGGATTTCTCCAACCTTGCGCAGCATTGCTGAAATGACAAACTTTGTTGACATATCGCAATGGTCTTACTGTTTAAAATAAAGGCAGAACTTCACATCTTCTGAAAGCCGCTATTATTTCCAATTTCAACCCATAAATTACTGTTTTTACCAAATTAACTAGAGGGTAAGTATGAAGTAATTACCGCTGAGTTGCCTACGTTGTACAGGTAATTTTTTAAGCTCGGGCGTTTAAATTAATGTCATTAAACAAGCCTGTTTTTATGGAATTATTTTACAATAAACTAGATAATTACTAACCTACAGCTCTTATAACTGTAGTTTCCTAATAATGGACGAAAACTTTCCGGATATTCACATATAGACTTGCAAAAATAATATCAGAGATAAGGAACACTTTTCTATGTTGATGGAAGCTTTTGTTGAACACTTAAAATCACTTCCTTGGTAGATCAACTTAAATGCCAAGTTTATGTGCACAGTGAACCATCGCAGAGACACATATAGAAATATACATGGACCTTTTTAGTTTCTCTACTACGCATAGTAAAGTAGAGGAAGTATTGTATTCCATCCGAAAGTTAGATGTCGAGATTTCACAGGAAAATATGTGTTTTGAGAATAAAAAAAAGCATTCTTAGAAAAAGCTCCGTGTGTGTGCGTGTGTGTGTGTGTCCCTCCGTATCTGTCAGTCTGTGAGCAGCATATTCAAAAACGAAAAGTCGGTATTTAAGTTTAGTGTCTTTTAAGACGCGACACGATTTTGATTAAAATGCATACGTTTGAGATATTTTTATGACAAATGAAATGCATATCTTTAATTTTCTGGCTATAGCCCATGTAGTCCTATTTACTCTGGATGACTTTTGTATAACTGGTAAACCATAAGAGATAGACAAATCTTATTGTACAAAAAATGTGAATCTTACTAAAACACACAATTTATCTCTGAATAAACTGTTTGTAGAGTGAACCATTTAGGAGATATTTCTCGTTATTTACTTCTGTCAAATGGAATATCGTTATTCATTTTTTATACTTTAACGGAATTTGAAAGCTTTAAAGCATTTTAGTATCGCTGAAATTCTACTGTATTTATACATATAAATTAACGTCCTCCAACGTCATGTCATATCGGACGGTGAATGAATAAAACAGATGAAATGATGCTCAAATGAGCACGAAGTCCATAGAGCTTTAAGTTACCCGACTTTCGTCTTCTCAGGATAAGGGAAAAAAAAAAAAAAAAAACCTTAACCGGAAAACTCACCCTAAGCGAGATTCGAACTCGCGACATCTTGAACGTAAGGCAGACACGATACCGAGGCGGGCTCTAGTGAGTCTGCATACCTGTATATTCGGTGAAATATTGATGTTGAATTTTTGGATAGAAAATATTTTCCCTACCTGTTAGAAACAGATAATGAAAGCAAAAATCTGACGTGTTGCATCCACATGACATTCTCTAATCTTATACCAACTATTCCTATAAACTTGTATTCCTTTATCTTCTTCATGTTATTCGAGATAAATATTTGCAGAAATTATCTAATTGCCCATTTTCTTGTAGGTACGAGGGGAATATGGGAATACAGTAGGCTTTGAGCTATAGTGAGATCTTTTAAAGCTTTGAGGTTCCGTTCTCTTTGCACGGCTAAGATATAAACAATGAATCACGATCTTCCATTTGACGAAAGTTTTAAGTATTGCAAAACTAACACAAATAACAGGAATACCTCCAAATACCGCTACAAAGAAAAAAATTATTTGGACATAAATTGATCTACATTCTTTTGCATTGTAAAATTTGGTCTCTCTCTTACGGTGTACCAGTTACACAAAAGTTATCAGGAGTAAACGCCTCTACATAGACTATAGTCAGATAATTGAAAATATACAACTCCTTTGTCAGAAAAATATCTCAAGTATATGGCATTTTAGTCAAAACCGTTAGAGCTATTTTTGAGAAAATAAATTTTATATGTAAAGGGTATTTTAGGATGGAGGAATTTTCTTCAAAATCTTTGTGTCGCATCCTAAGAAGATAAACTTAAATACTAAATTTGGTTTTGAACTGATCCTATTCACAGACACACACACACACACACACACACACACACACACACACACACACACACACACACACACACGGGCCTTTTTTTAAAAATGCTTTTTTCGAGTTTAGTTAAAATTAAAAATACATAGGGAGGAGGCATTCAGTGAGCCTCAGCACATGCGTTTTTGGTGAAATTTGATATCGAATATTTAGATAGAATATAATAATTTTCCCACCTGTTAGATGCAGGTAAAAAGTAAAAACATTCATTATATCACAGTGCCAAAATATTTCCTTGTTCCGCCTAGCATAAATATAGAAAGCCATTCATCTGTTATAAGTGATGGTGGTTAACTAAAGATAGTGACTGCCAAAATCATGTTGCCATGTGTACTGTGATTATATGCTAGTAAACTCGCTCAAGCAATATTTAGTGAATTGTGAATAGCACGGGAATTTACGGGTAAAAATCTGATGTGTTGCACTCACATGTCTTTCTCCACTCTTGTAATAGCCATTCTTACAATCTCTTATTCCTATATCCTCTTCGTGTTAGTTGACAAACATTTGTACAAATTATCTTATTGCTTATTTCCTTGTAGTTGCAAGGAGAATATTAGAATACAGTAGGCTTTAAGTTTAAGCGATAGTCAAATCTTTTAAACCTTTGAGCTCCCGTTCTCTTTGCACACTTAGCATATAGAAAAATGAACAACGATGTTCCATTTCACGAAAGTTTCAAGTTTTCCGAAACTGACACAAATATCAAGGAATATCTCCGAAATGATTCACTGTACAAAAAATTTTATTTGGACATAAATTGTGTGCTTTAGTGAGATCTACATTTTTCGTAGATTAAGATTTTTGTCTGTCTCTTACGGTTTAGGAGTTATTCAAAAATCATTCAGAGTAAACATGACTACATAGGCTATAGCCAGAAAATTCAAAATATACATTTCATTTGTCATGAAAATATCTCAAACATTTTAATCAATCTCTTTAAAGCCACTTTGAAGAAAATAAAAATTTTGAAAAACATTTTCATGTAAAGGGGAGTTTAGGGTGGGGCTATTTTCTTCAAAATCTTCGTGTCCCATCCTTGAAAGACATTACACTTAAATACTAACTTTGGATTTTAAGCGAATTTACGTTTTTAAGTTATGCTGTCCACAGACACACAAACACACGGACCTTTTTCTAAAAATGCTTTTTTTTTTTTTTTTTTTTTTTTTTTTTTTTTTTATTCAGGGGGTCTCAAAACATATATGTCCGGTGAAATCTAGACATCGAATTTTTTGGTGGAATACAATACTTCCCCTACTTACCAGTAGAGAAAAAGAAATATGTAGTTAAACCAGCTCTTGAAAGGCCTACCTCGATTAACATAGGGAAAACAGAAGACTAAACGTTTGTTAAAATAGTCAACAGAACTTCATGTGAGTAAAACACAACACATTAGTGTTTCGAATATAGGTTGATAAGAAAGAAGTGAACTGCTTATTGCCCTCCATCAATCTTTGGATCTTCTAATGGGATTTCCTGAACAAACCTTATAGAGAGGTTGAGAAGTTAAGGGGTAGAAATGACATGTTTGAAAATAATGAGTTAAGTGCATAAACGGACCTAATATATATAAAAATACATTGTGGCTAGGAGATACAAGTGCGCCTCCATCTGGTGCTGCCATCTGGCGCATGAAAGAAAAGCTATTTACTTTACTCTGTTTTGTTTGGAGGCCAAGCGGTGTATTTTATGCTTGGCCACCAAGCGTTGTAAGATAATTTAATATATCCTTCATAACAGAAATTTTGCACACTCAGTATTGCTATGTTGAATTTCTGTTCAGAATATAATGATCCAATCTTAACTTTAAACTTAATTTTCTTAAAACTGACTTCTTGTCATTTGTACCCAAAGATTTATCACGCAACCCAATTAACATGTAGGCAATATAAAATTTGTATGTACATATGTACGTGTGTATATGTGTGTGGTTATTCTTAAATTCCAATTTATTAACATATTACATTATATTCTAGGCTTTGCTTAATACAAACTATATATAATTTATAGTTAATTAAACAATAGGTAGTATATGTTCACAGGCAGACAGAAACACACACACACACACACACACACACACACACACACACACACACACACACACACACACACACACACACACACACACACACACACAGACAGAGAGAGAGACTTGATATTTATACTTTCTTCTTCTATTTTTGTTTCAGTAGCTGCTTTCAACGCAAATCCTAAAAGTAAATCAAACGAAATAAAGAGAGAAAATAAGGGAAGCAAATACAAGGTTATGGCTGACACAAAATTTAATAGCGGACGACTCAATACAACATCCAATCAGAGGCTTGCCTTACGGTGTCGTGTGGTTAAACACGCTTTAAATCACGCTGCAAATCCAGTGATAGAAATATCATTTGCACCAGAGGAAAGAGAATAGTAATGGTCAGGTATCAAACGCCATTAAATGTTGTGTCTGCGTTAGTTCATCGTCCGTGAACTGCCAACCTCAAAATAAAGAGAAAGTGAATCACCTCAAAGATCAGCTTCTTTTAAAGATGAAAAATAATGGACTTCTTCAATTTCAAGCAAGACTTTACATGGAAAACGTTCATTAAATTTTATTTTCAAAGAAATGTTTTTAAAACGCGTAATAAAACTCTGAGATATTATAATGACAAAGAAAATGTGCATCTTAATTTTCTATAAACAACCTTAGGTCCTCATATACTTTCTCTATTACTGAGAGCAGATATATGAAGGTTTATTCCACAAATAATATAATGTTTATCATAATGTACATATAGCTATGAAATCGACATTCTTTCATTACTGTATTGTGACAAATTTACATTTTCCAATTCTGACACGATTGTGATAAATGGTAAGTTTAGTGGCTTGTTCTGTCACTTATTTGTTTTTTAAAACTGACTCTAAAAACCTAAGTTCTTCTCTTATCGTTAATGCAACCTTCACGACCTTGCAACTGGTAGCTGTTCTGTTCAATCGCAACCTTCACACATTCTTCACAGACTTTCAGTTCTACTCTGTCTCACAAATTGCTGGCTTCGACGATCACACGACTCTAACGTGACGATTAAATGTCTACAACTGTCTCTGACCATACAAACATTCTCTCAACACTGACTGTACACTTACTTAAAACTAACTGCTAACAACTGTCTCGTTTAACACTTAAGAACTACACTACAAAATGGATCCTCACGCCGTCTGGACTAGCTTCATGTAGCATGGATTTTTCTCGTAAATCAACCGGCAGTCAGAAGTTTGTAGAACAATCCATACTCTGTTCATCAAGAGATTAGAGGAGATATAAACAAAGCACCGGTTTGTATCACTCCGCAGCCACGTGCTTCCACAATGACGCAACACGGTTACCTACCGCTACGCGTAGGTATAATATGCATTTTACACTACTAAAAGGATGTATTTACTTGATCCAAATAACATATAGCACGTGGAAATTAGCTGCTACTTACGTCTTCTCTGTCCACAATAACACTTTTTCATTTCCTGCTCACAATCTCGAAACCAATCTCCAGAAGCAGCTTGTGGAGGGAAGTTCGTTTTAAATCTGGAAGATTGGGATTAGAGTTAACTGCCAACAGCACTTTGTTTAAGGTGGATGTTCATTGTTAACAAAGAACTGGTGAAATTTTCGACGGATTGCAGATCTCACACTCACAAATTCGTCGCAAACTACATCCACCATTTATCTGGCATGTGGTCGCTTTTTGCCGGTATCTTCACCAACTGACGATTTTTTGTTGTGTGTACTGCAAATACTTGCAACTGACACACTGGTAAACTCGGATGTTAATTTCATCACGTCTTCGATAGCAAGTTTGGGATATTTCTCGCAGAACTTGTTAAATACGTTCAATATTGTTGTCTTTTAACCACTTCAAAACGGTTTGCCGCACTTATGTTTTACAACACTCACTTGTTCCGCCATGTTACTTTCATACTGAATAATGCGCGCGCAGAATGAATTAGGCTGGTTACAGATTCACTTAACTGCGTACTCTTACACTTTAACTATGCTTAGTACACTTAGTTCATGCTTTAGCAAACATTAAGTGACATTTCAGACCTCAGTAAGAGTATTTCTTCAAGGGACTATTTACACGGCGAAAGCGTCAAGAGGGCGCGCTGTGGTCAAAACGCACGTGGCTTTGTTTACGTCTCCTCTAATCTCTAGATGAACAGAGTATAGGAACGCTTTTTTCTGCCGCGCTCATTGTTGTCCTTGTTCTGACCGCCCATTGTCGTTGTTTATTCGCCGCGCAGTGGTGTGAGGTAGTTTGACCTTGAACGCCTTTGGTGACTGCTGGCCAGCGTCACAGGATATTACGTTGCAGTTTATTTACATATAACATGTATATATAAATGGACATGTATACATGTATTGTGCCATGTGATTCCCTTCCCTACGCAAACCTCTAAGTTGTTTATGGCTAAACTGAAATAACTATTTGTATAAAAGAATTAGGTAAGGAAAGAACGGATCGAGTACATTTCCTAAATTTCATTAAGGTAGCTGGAAATAATAAAGTCAAAATATTACACCAGAAAACATTTAAGCTGGATTTATTTTAAATTTAGGAAACTGTGCCCATTACAAATATTAGTTGGATCTTGATGTCCATTTAACTTTACATGTGTTTGTTCAAGAAATTGGCGTCAAACGATAAAATCTCTTATAAAGAACAATGGTAACAATTTCTTTTTCCACTGGTTCCTAGTAATAAAATACTTTATTCCTGAGTGGCCATGTTTCTAGTTAAAACAAGTTTTCAGTTCTTTAGCATAATTAAACATGCTGGAAATGTCGAAAGAATTTTGGTAAGGCAAAGTTTTAAGTACAACAAAAGGTTTTAACTCACCGGAAAGGCGCGGAAAGTGATACACAACTTACACGAGGAAAAGGTAATAGCTAACTGTAAAGTGAGTGAGTGGTGTTTAAGGGCCCGTCGACAGCTGCTAACTGTAAAGCAAGCTCAAATTTGATCAAGCAGTTATCTCACCACCATGCTGTTTGCCATCTACCTAGTAGAAATTCATGCCCAGAGCTCGCAATACTGAAAAATAAGAAGGTAGGTTCTCTCGTGAGGCTCTCTCACCTGTCCAAACTGCAGGCTTACGTCACGTATGAAGTCGTTGTCATGCGCAGTACCATCGTCCACAATCAACTGGTGTCTTGACGATGGAGTGCCTTAATGGAGGAAGCATATGCACCGATATGTATTTAATCCATGGTGTTGAAACGGTGTCATATAGTGCAATGGCTAATCTCCAAAACCGTTTGACCAAACTCCTCGAGTTTCATGAAGAAGGTTTGCGTGCTATGCATTTTTATGTAATGTATTCACATGCTTTTCTCTACTCAGTTTTCTTTTACGTAACACATTTACATAAATCCTCTAGTTGCGCTTCAGCATACAATAGAATTTTGTATATGTTTAAAACATAACTGCAACGTGTTACAATCACATGATTTTCTCTACTGGCTTTTCTTTTACATAACACATTCACATGTACTCCCTCTTCTACAAATAATCCATGCAATTTGCTATAGGTTTGAAATATAGATACTGCCTCAGGTAATGCTTTTTAAGAAAAACAATTATTTGAAATGTGTTCTGACAAGCAATCAACTAATCTTCAAAGTGCAGGCCATTAGATTCTGTGGTCTTGAGCCACCTTTCAGCGAGGTTTATTATCCCACAATGGTACCAGTCTCTGGCTTTTGATGCCAAGAATTTGGTGAGAACCACTTGCACTGCTTCAATGTTGTCAAAATTTCTTCCACGTAGAAAATGAGGCATGGATCGAAAAAGATGCTAATCTGATGGTGCGAGTTCAGGGCTGTATGCTGGTTGTGGTAGCAGTTTGATTCCTCACAATTCCTGAATTTTTTCCATGGTTCTTCGTGCAGTATTGTCTTGCATCGTCCTGTTGCAATAGAAGTCTATTTCGGTTAACTAATGCTGGGTATCTCTGTCTCAAAATTTCATGAACTCGTTCCAGTTGTTGAGAATAAAGATCCACATCAATCGCCCGCCCCCCCCCCCGTTAGGAACAAACTCCCAGTGAATCACACCTTCAAAATTCCACCAGACACAAAAAATTACTTTGGGAACTAACCCATTTTTTTTAAACGATGACTTTGGCAGGTTGGCGGGGATCAAGCCACTGTTTCGAGGCATCAGCGTTTCGGTAATACACCCATTTTTCATCACAAGTGACAATTCTCCTGACAAATCTATCAACCATGGGATTACGGATAAACTGACGACAGATTTCCACTCTACGTTGAGCCTGTTGAGGTGTCAGTTCATGAGGTACAGATCTACAGCTTCTGTATGATTTTCCAAGTATCTTAATGTGACAATGTATGGTACCTTTTGATGTACTAAGCTCTTCTGAAAGCCTACGGTACTTTTTTGCAGATTTTGTAGCAAAACTTGGCGTGTATCCTCAATATTCCATACTTTAGGTCTTCCAAAACGTGCTAAATCTTTAGTGTTTTCGTCTCCATTGTTGAAACGTTGGAACCACTGTTGTGCCAGACGCTCACCAACACCTTCTACTTCCACTTCACATATTCTTAGAGCTGCGGTAGCGGCTTTATAATCTTGTTTCCAGTGGTGCTTTAGAAGGACTCTAAGTTCAAACAATGTTATTTCCATTTTGTGATTGTTTATTAACAACTAAAGGCTGATGCATGCTTGCAATGTACGCAACACTAGCCATGGCATCCTGTAAATAGCATAGCCAAATCAACGAAACCCAATAAATTTTCCAAAACACCAAGATCAAAAAATTTATGGCAACCTAATAGAAATGCAGCGTATTACATTCATACTCAGTTTTCTATTTTGAACCACTATCACACTTCCTTCTCTGCTCACTCTTCTACAAACAATTCATACAGTTTTCTATATGACTGGAACAGAAATGCAACATATTACATTCACACGACTTTATCTACTCGCTTTTCTTACTGTAATATTAATGATTGTTTAACAGTGCGTTTGCATAGTGCTATCCCCAAGTTTGTATTTATTTATTTTATTTATGAGTGCGACATGTTTTTCTCAAAAGCTAACACTTAATCACTTAGTGATAAAAACATAGTGATGGAGACACAGAAGGGGATTATAAAATGAAATAATAATAATAACAATAACAATAACAATAACAATAACAATAACAATAACAATAACAATAACAATAACAACAATAATAATAATAATAATAATAATAATAATAATAATAATAATAATAATAATAATAATAATAAAAACAATAATAATAACAATAATAATAACACTTTATGAAGAACAATAACACTTTATGATGTATATAAGGCATACTTGTAATAGATGTAGAGAAAGTTCGCGAGGTTGATTTGTTTATTTCATTTTAATGCCTTTTGATCCTGCTGAAATGCAAGCAGCTGGTAGAAAGGAATAAATGATACATTTTCACAAATAAAATGCTAGAATGCTTAAGAGAGGTTCGCGTTGTTTAATCAGGTCGGCACATCAATCTTCAGCACGCGACCTCAACCCTTGAACTCGGTCAGTAAATAACTTCTTGGCAGAAGTTGCGTCATTTCCACATCAAAACGAGCTTTCTTGGCAAGCAAAATAAAAAGAAAACATTATGGACAAAATGTTTTAATCAAGTTAACTAAGTTCGTAGAACAGTCGCACTGAAAGAAGCCAAGAGTGGTTTGACAGTACATGTGGATAGCCTTGCTGCCTTCTTGTCGGTGTTTCGGGCAATTATACAGCGCTCTTCTTCAGGAGGTAGGAACTGTGTGCAGATGAGAAATTAGTAAAATGACAAATTTATTGAAACAATCAGTTTATACTGCTTAGTTTTATGTTCTGTTTTTGAGCAAAGAATTAAGAAACAACAATATATTCATTTTGATAAAAATTATGTTGTTTACGTTACATCATAAATGTCACTTGTTAGCATGCGAAACATATTGTTGCGCTAAAGTAATTCCTATCTTTCTTGGAATTTATATTAACGATTTAAACTCAGTAGGTATTTTATAATGTCTACTTCTTCAGTAAAGACATAATGATTAATAAATATTTCACGAACTGTAGCTTTAAATAGTGCAGGAAAAGCCTTTACAGGGCACGTGGATAGGCTATGTTATTTTTTAAGCTAATCTAATACCTAGATATCTTTTGAGAAAGAGAAAACATAAATGTACGGTTGTATCTCCTCTGAAAGTACTTGCAAATGGCGAATAGTGAGGTTAATGAGCGAAAATACATAGATGGCATGAATCTGAAGTACAGTAGGAGACGAAAGGAACAAAATACGTTAGAGCATGTGCGTACAGCATCAGCCACAATGTAATAAACAATTGCACAAGTCACTGTTAAGAGCTGAAGAAGGATATCCTATTCTCATACCATTGAACTCAGAAAAATGATTTCTAGTTGTTATACCTTAAAATGAAAATTCAGCATCCCACATAGCATATGGCAACACAGAACGGCGACTTTCTAGAGTATATAGATTTCCGCTTTATCTACCCTGATTTACACATAACCTATCATGTTCCGGTTGTGCTTCGGTGATATTCCTGCTTGTTTTCAACCTACCAGCTTTGTCATTACTTCAATGAACAATGAAAGACCTTGGTTAGCTTGTAGTGTGTACTATTGAAGATAGAAGATAATTTAAACATCTGGCCTATAAACTTTCAGCTGTTAATCGCATGTTTTATAATCGTTAGTTAATAGATCTTATAGCTCCGGGAACTGCTAAACCAGTGTAATTCATCTGTAAACAATGGCTTCCCTGAAAAATATAATCAGTATGATGCGCGTTATGTATTTGTATCATTATACGGAAAATAACGGAAGTAGCCGAAGTGCTAGACGCTGCCAAATGGTTATCAAATGGTGTCCTGTGGTCATTTTAACATAGTCTACCGTATACTATCGTGCTGCAACCATGTCCAGGTCATTTTCATACAATCATTTTCATTATTGGGGGAAACGGGAAGTGTAAAATGTTCAAAAATGTAATTTTTCATTTTCATTGTAGTTAAATTCTCTGATATTTTGTGAACAAGAACATAGATATGAGTTTTCCTGTAAGTTGTCATAACAAATATTTTGTTTCATTAGCTTTTTCTAGGAAACAATGACGGTTTATCTCAGCAATCACTAGGGCTAGAGGTGTCAAAATTTGCACATTTATTTTTGACATAGAATTACACATATTGACATAGAATTATTAGGATGTAACTTACCATTCGAATGTGTAAATTTTGCTGTAAATCTTACATCGTCATTTTTCTTCATATTGAAAAATTTATTCTAGCAAAACCATCACAGATACCTATATAATTCTGGTTCAATATTAAACAAACATATGAGACCCGAGTGGAAAAATATCAGCGCTGTGCTATTTATAGTTATTCTAATTTTGTGACAAAAATATGCCCTATTTTTTCACAAAATATTTCCTTCTGTTTACTTGTTAAACAAATTTTTTAAAAGAAAAGTATGAGTTAGGATATTGAAATTTATCATAGATATCTCCCATAGCCTGGTATATATTCCTGATGTAAATACATCAATAGAATGGGTTACATATTCATATACGCTTTAGAACTCTAAAATTTGAATGAGATAGGCTTTTCCTTCTTCTGAAAGAAAATAATCATTAAATTGAATGCCAGCACTACGGTTCTCTCCAGTCTATTTTAAAACATAACATACTGAAAACATGCAATAATAATAAGGAATTTAACTTCCGATTCTTACTTTTTGAAATAACAACGCACTGTATACTTGTTTATGTATTCCTGATTTTCAAATCAATCCCATTTGTTAAAGTAGTCTGAAGATATTCTTGCACAGGTGTTCTGCTCATTAAGTTCAAAAGTTCTGACCTAAGGGTCTTCTAATTTAAATTAGTTAACAAGTTTCGACGTCTAAATACAGAAAGAAACAAACAGGAATTAATAAAATATTAATTGAATATTCGAAAGCATAAACCCCGTGGACCATTTGCTGGCAATGTGTGAATTGTATTGTGATACATTTACATAAACATTTACTTTAAAAATGACTTGTGCCCCTCTCTTATTCTTTTAGATTAGAGACTAGGATTTTTCACTATATGTACAAGTGTTAGGGGTATAAGTGCTGATATTTTGATTGTATCCTTTTCGGTGTATTAGTTGTTTCTTCTCTTCGTCTAAAATTTTTCCACAAAGCTTACCACCTGAGTTTTTTGCATGGTTATAACTGCACCAAAAAATGAAGAACGCCTGTCGTGTAGACTATCCGTTTTGTTTCATAACTCATTGTGCCACCTACCGACCTAGGTGCAGTGACCTCATTTGGCCTTGCAGAAAGCATTATGACTCGGTTCGGTACACCATTCAGTATCAGAAGATTGACCCACCCTGCGTCATGCAGACTTTGCCACGCCTACTTAGTACTAAACAACATGAAAACATACTAATTACTCTTAATAAATAAAATCGTAAGTTCAAACATGAGCAAATATTGATGTAATGTTTTCCAATAATAGGTCACGCGTTAGTTCTTGACGACTAAGAATTTTTTATGAAAGGTTGGATGCGAGTCACTACCGGGAACACTGGAATCCAGAGGCAAGTACAGTCAGATGTTGACGCATGTTTCTCAGCTGAAGTAGTACAGTACCCCAAAGTAAATTGTCACACTTCTAATGGTATCAGCCACACTAACCACGTCGATAACTCATCATCACTAACACTTCAAGGATTAAGAGGCTTCTCCTGTTCCGGCCCCAAGTCCCTCTCCAATTTGTTATCGATCTTCCAACAACTCTCCTCCCATATGGTTGGTAATTGTATGCCATTTTGGGGTGTCGAGTATTGTCCATCATTTGCAAATGGTTTCTCCAGCTTTCTCTATATTGGTTTATTTTATCATTTATTGAACGAATACCTAGTTCTCTTGTTTCTTCATTTTTTATTCTATGCATTATTGCACATTCTTTTGTAGTTCTAAAGGTGTCTCATTTCTGCTGTATTTATTTTATCCCATTCTTTTCTCATTATCGTCCATGTTTCACAACCATATGTTAACGTTGGTATTGCCACTGTTTTGTAAAATTTTAAGCTTTTCTCTTTTCTTGTTTTTCTTTTTCTTTTTTGCTAATATTCCACAACTGTTCTGGAATTTATTTACTTTATTATTCAAATCTTGGTTATGGTGATATGATATATTGCTTCCTAAATAGTTAAACTTGTGTACTTGTTCCAGGACTATGTTATTTATTACTATTTTTGGTGTATGAGGGTACTTTCCTTTTATTAGTTTATATTTTAAGACCATGTTCTCTTGATACATTCCCCAATTCAAAAACACTTTTCTGCAAATCAGTTTCTGTTTCTTGAATTATTATATCATCAGCATAGAGTAGCATATTTATTGTTTTATTTCGATATATTTTTATTCCTGAAGCTATTTTGCCATTTGCTTCTCTAAAAATTTCGTTCATATATTAAAACACTGCAGAGACGAACTGCATCCTTGTGTTAAACACTTTAACTTTCATTTCTTCTGAAAATCGTCCATCTTCTAATCTAATGTTCATTTTAGTATGTCGAGAACTGTTTGTACTTAATTCTTTTTTTGTGTTTCTTCTATTCCTGCCATATCTCCCTCATCTTCTTCCTCGTCTGAATTGCTACATATATTCGTACCGCACAAAACTTTACAGAGAACTGTATACACAAACGCAACAGAGGGAAGTAGAGCTGTGCATTATCATAACATAAACTATTTTACTGAAATGTTATGGAGGGTAGGATAGCTCACTGCTCCTTTGCCGAAGGTCATTCGTCAAGAGGAAGTCCTGTACCAATCTCTCTCAATTATCAATTGAAATATCTGCACTTACACCCTAGAAAATTGCATATACAAGTTACCACATTAATGTAATAATGGAATCCTTTTACCTCAACAAAATTATGTTGCTATTCAAGAAAACCTGAGGTAAATTGGCAAAATAATTATATATACGTAACAGAGTGGAAAGTATTTCATTTTCATAACAAAAATAGCCTCTCTAAAATAGCCACAGTACCTTGCTAACGTTTGAGTCCGTACAGAAACCATACTTGGGAGTAACATTTCCAGAAACGTGCATTTAATATTAGAAAATGGGTCATGTTTACCTAGATACGCAGGGAGGAGGGAGACATCAACTACTTGATCATCAGCGCCGTCAGGTATATAGCTGAAAGTTTGCTAGATTGAATGTAAATAAACATACGGAATACAATAACAGAAATATATATTAGAAACTTGTCTTGTTAAAATATTTACTCTGCAGAGATTTCAAAGGTTTCTCTATTGATAAAAGTTTCCACATCCGAGTACATCTCCACATAGTTTAATTACAAGTAAGACATTAATCATCCCCGAAACAGATGTATGTTAAATGGAACAAAACTTACAGGAATTGCTGTAAAGAAGTGGTGTTTTTTATCCTGACGAAGGTAAAGCAGGCTATCCACAATGTCAATTAAATGGCAAATAGCTGCTTTACTAGCGGCGATAATGTTGGTTGTTGAGGCTGCGCCCACAGAAGATGCTACTCTAACCACTATCGAGCCACCAGTAGATGATACCAAAATCATCGCCATTCCAGATCGTGTCACTGCAAGGCCAACTTGCCCAGGAGGACGTTTGGATGCCAATGGTCGTTGCAGAAAAATCTGGTAAATCTGGTAAGACCTCTGTCTTTTGAAAAGAAAATAATATAGTAAGATAGGGTATATTCGTGGTAATAGTACATTTTTGCCTTTATATTTCACACGCATTATTAGGGATCCAACCGCACACATTAAGTTATTGGAATGTAATTTAAAGTTATATACAACAATTTCAATACTGAACGTACGTGTTGAAGGTGATTTCGTGATAGTGGTGAGGTAATTAGGCGAGTTACAGAAAACACGCATTATTGTGCAAATCTTTTCATGTTTAAACAAGACATAGTCTGTATTCGACAGACGAGTACATTGATATGCTTTTGATCTACGGAGAAGCAAGAGCCAATGTACAGAGCAACTCAGCACTTATACCGGGAGAGATATCCTAATAGACAACAATACCATAAAATGGAAATAAAACAATTACATATTAAAATAATAACACAATTACTAAAATAATAACACAAATCACATTGGTTTAAAGGAGCAAGATGCTCTGGACAGGGACTTATGGAGGCAGAAGATCGTTTTGGTATAAAGGAAGCTCTGTATTGTGGAATATTCTTTAATAAAAAATAACAATAATAGTGATGCACATAATAATGCTAATAAACACACTACTGCAATAGTAGCAAAATAATTATGACAATAATGGTAATAGTAACAAAAATAACAATAATAATAAAAATAAACTAATGAGAATAAAATAATAATAGTACTAATAATAAAATAGTAAATAAAGTAATAGCAAAGTGGTAATAACAATATCAATAATAAAATAACTAAACATAATAAACTATAACAATAAAATTAATAAGAATCAAAGAAATGCCAATGAAACATTACGTGCCCTCATGTTTGCGTGAATTCTGTTACGGCAACTTACAATCTGTAATCCGTAACGTTAGACAAGAGCAGCATATGCAGGAACGAGTTTATTCCCTGGAAAATAAAGTACTTTAAGTGTAGTGGAAATATTCTAAGACTGTTCTAGTCTATTATCACGCGCTTAACACGATAGTTGAAGTTTGGGGAATTCCTCTACTGCTCTGTTCTCTTCCAAGCAAAAACAAATTCATAAACGCCACTGTCGTCCACTGCAGAGTAATCGCGCCGTTGGGATCTGCAACAGTTCTAACGCTCGAAGGGTTCTGTACTTACGCCAATGCCGGATGAATTGGACCACCTGATATAAACCTAAACTGAAGTTTTATTCCTCTACAATGCTGTAAACACTTTAAGTCCCAGGCTTCATAGTTTGACAAACTATGGAACTTAATTGTTGTTTCTCACGGTTACGGGTTGCAACAGTAGCTCAGTAGGTTTGAGCTACCGGATAGTAAGTGTAAGAACCATGGTTTGAATCCTAGCTATGGCACTGAAGCTTCAATCTAATTCTACCTTTCCAACCTTTTCCTACACACAACTTGTGTGAAAGAATAATTAATTTACATATTTTACAAAGGTTTACCTTGATTAACATGAATTAAATAGAAATATAAACCTTTGTAAAAATGTCATTTACACACTATGCACATACAAATAATAATCCTAATTTTGTAACGTGTTGTCTAATATTTTTTCTCCGTTAAGTGTATTGTATATTATATATTGTATATTTTGTGCTATATTTAATGACATTTATTTATTGTGGATACGATATGTTGAGAGGAAGAGTAATGTGAGATTTGGGGAAAAAAATAAAAAGCATGATACATTAACAATGTTATATTCTGCAGTTTTGGATGCTAGTTTCATACGTTAATTCACAGTAAAACTGAGTGAAGCAGGTAATTTTCACGGTTTATCAGGAACAATTTTAAGGGCAGTCCAAGAGGTAACTATATACTTCCAGAAAAGTCAGGGAAAGTTTAGTTATGTAGTTTGGTAATGAAGATTCTTTGTTGGCGTATTTTTATGACAAATTGAAAAGCATTAAAGCTTCGAGTCTTTGGAGTGAATATTCCTTGGTAAGATCAAATCTTACAAACTATTACAAACTGTAATGGTTGTAATATTACAATAACTATCAATCAAGAGAGTAAATTTGTTTTAATGCGTATTATCAGCAAGAGAAATAAGATACAAATGATTTTCATTAAAGTGTACGTTTTGTTGAACCTGATTTTAAGTTTTCATAGCTGTTCTGTATTTTGTAGGAATATAAAATTTAGCTTTTCTTGCCTAGTAGATAAGTACGCACTAAGTCATCACTGATTATTATTATTATTATTATTATTATTATTATTATTATTATTATTATTATTATTATTATTATTATTATTATTATTATTATTATTATTATTATTATTATTATTATTATTATTATACTAATAGATAAACAATTGTAGGGGGAAGAAGTTAAGGGAATGTAATACATCCGACATTTTATTTTCCGCACTACGCATAGTAAGGGAAGTACCTACTGTATTCGATCCAAAAATTCTATGTTGAGGTTCCATCAGAAATACATGTTTCGAGGCCCCCTGAATAAAAATGCATTTTTATAAAAGTCGGTAAAAACTAAAGTTGGTATTAAAATTTAATATCTTTGAAGGATGTGACACGAAGACGAAGAAAATACTTGCACCGTAAATACCCTTTAAATGGAAAATTTTTCGAAAATTTTGATTTTCTCAAAAATGACTAACAATTATGATTAAAATGCCGCATGTTTAAGATATGTTTATGGAAATGTAATGCGTATTTTGAATTTTCTGGCTATAGCCCATGTATTCCTGTTTACTCTTTATGCCTTTTGAATAACTGGTAAACCGTAAGAGATAGAGTAAATCTTAATATACAAAATGCAGATTTCGTTAAAACACTATATAAAATAATTTTTTTTGTGGAGTGAACCAGTGTTATTAGTCAGAATTTTGTAATACTTATAGACCGCTTTCAAACGGGAGATCGTTATTCATTTTTTATCTCTTGGTAATGCAAAGAGAACATAATTTCAAAGTCATCAAATAGCGACCACTCTTAAAAAATTTGGCTATCGCTTAAAGTCTACTGTATTCTCATTGCAGCTACAGGAAAATTAGCAATAATTGTTACAAATGTTTAACTCGATTAACTTATACAGAGAAATAAGTATTTGTACGAATAGTTCATGTAAGAGTAGAGAAAGTCATGTGAGTGTAAGAAATCAGACATGTTTCTTGAAATAGTACACGATTTGTGGCAGCTTGAAGTTAAGGAAAAATTCATTAGTGCCCATTTACTTGTGTTAAGGACTCATCTACCACTAAAAGGGGGTCATTATCACTAGTTTATCGCCACTCCCCACACGGACTGTATTTGCGTTCCATATTTGATGTAAAGTTCGCGTTGAGTTCAGCAATTAAGTCGACAGA
>CM060967.1:142958750-143093750 GCA_030765045.1 Tenodera sinensis | reverse complement strand
GCATGAGCACGTCAACATTAATTTTAGAGGAATTACTGCTAAATTCATTTAGCTAATATGATTCTCTGACAAAAATATTGCTACATGAGGGGCTTAAGACTAAACTCCAAAAATATGATCTGCTCGTTTTAGTGACCGGGTTAACCATCGCTGACGTCTGTATCTCATTCAGACGACAGTATTGTTACAAGTCTCAGCTAACTGCAGTAGTAATGATGATGATGATGATGATGATAATATTCTTAATCACTTTAGGACAACTGCCTCTCTTAAGAGAGGATAGCTCATTATGTTGTTCCTATATACAAAACCTACTTTTACTTAAACCTCTTTTTAGCTTCACTTCTCTGACCTCTGGGTTTGAGTCTCACTTGGTTGACACTTGATATTATTCCTCACTTTTTTGACATTAATCACTTGTTTTCACTGTCACCGGTCATGTTGAGATACGTCCTATCTTTCTTGACACGTGGTCACGTTGATCGTCTTAATTGCCGAACAGATCTTAGTGGGCGTTCCAGGCCTGAGGTTCCTCGCCGTCTTGATCCAAGTGTTTCCAGCGTCCTCTTTGTTTCGTCCGCCCATCTCGTTCTCCATATTCTCAGCCCCTCTCTCCTTTTCTTGTATCCCACAATGTTACTACATTTGTCCAGCGATTGTTGTTGAGCCTTACTATGTGACTTGCCCATCTTCACTTCGCCTCTTGGGCTGCTGTCCTGGCATCCTTCACTTGTGTCCGTCTTATTTCTGTATTCCTTATGCGATCTATTATTGATATTTCTAGTATTTATTTTCCATCTTTCTCTGGGTAATCTGTAATGATAACCTTTGTTGCTGGGTTGTTATCCATGTTTGTGTTGGGAGGATGCAGCTGGTATGGGAACATTTTGTCATTTTGGTATTAAGAAACCTCAATCCATTCATAAGTTTACCCTAAGAAAAATACTCAGAGATCATAAACTAGGATCTACAAGGAACTAAACATTAAGTCTATGTAGGAAACAATTGATAAGAAGAAGCCGCTATGAAATAAAATTCGTGGGCACGCAAATCCATTCGTGAGAAACGCGCTATTGAAAGCTCAAGAGGGTGAATAATTATTTAGTGAGGGCTGTGCCTACTGGAAATAAACTGGAGAATTAAGATGGGAATTACATCTAAACCGGTGGCTTTTGTTTGGAAAATTTCCTTATCAGTAATGCTGTTCACTTGTTTAGTAATCGCGTAACTTTGGGTTTCCTTTACTGTGGGATTTCTTTATAAAATTTAAATTTACGCACAAATTTACATTCTCTTTTACATTTCCAGATCTTAGGAAGGATAGGAAGTAATCCTGGCTAAAAAGAGTTCCCACCCTCGAACCCAGGAGCTCAACTGTTGTGTAACTAGAATTTATATTGTCATGGCTTATTTTACTTACGTACGTTTCCATGGGTAGTTGAAATAAATTTGAATCCTCATTTCGAACAGAATATTGCATGGAAACGTGGATGCAGATCATATTGAATCTTGATCGGAATTTTGTGGTATGTTAACACTTATCGTAGATGTACTGTGTAGTATCTGCCTTGCCTTAACGGCCATCCTCATCACACTGCCTTTTAGGCACTCTGAATGCACAACAGCATTTAACCGACTTGACAAAAGCAGAGCAGTATAAATATAAGAGTGTAATAGTGTAATGAGAAGACCCTCTCTATTGTGTTCATGTCATTAACAGCGCAGGAAGGTTGAAGGCAGATTTGCAACTTTTTTGAATCTGGTTGTTAAGGAATGGGCACTCTGCACGCTCGTAATTTTGCTTCCTCAACGGAACTGGTGAAATAAAACATAATATAGCCACTTTTATTGTATCTATAATCTCACAATCTGTTTTTCTCAAAAGTATTCACTATCCTCGAATACTTTAACTAACTTAAATCGAGCCTTAAATTATGCAGAACAACAAAGCAATATATTATTATTTATTTATGCCAACAAGCTTACTGCTGGTGTTTTTAAACACAAAAGCCGTGTGTGGGCGATGTTTAAGATACGGAATCAGGACTGAAAAATTCAATGCTATAGCCGGGATTTGAACCACGGATCTTCCGCTTATTGAGCGGCTGCTTTCATGGCGAACGTGCCAGTACGGCATTAAAATTCCCAGCTGATTCGTACTTTTTCCCTGTTAGACCACAAGTAAGTCGCCCTTGGGGTATTTATATCTGATGTGAGATTCCCTTGTGGTCTAACCGGGAAAAAGTACGAATCAGCTGGGGAATTTAATGTCGTACTGGCAAGTTGGTCATGATAGCTTAGTGGTTAAAGCAGCCGCTCAATAAGCGGAAGATCCGTGGTTCAAATCACGGCTATGGAATTGAATTTTTCAGTCCTGATTCCACCTCTCAAAGCAATATATTTTCACAGGTTCACCAACATAAACTGGGTGGACTTCGTAAAAGCTTGAATTATTTCTTCTCGAGCTTTGCGTCAGCAAATCGATCTCAATTCGTATTGAATGTAACATAGAAGCGAGGATCGTATTCAGTATGATATTATACTCAAATAAATTTCAATTCCTTTAATGTAGACAATGTTGGCTTGTTAATAACGTCCCAGGGTCCTTAAACATTTATGGAAATAAGATAAATGTTATTAATTACCTGATGTTGGTCATGGTTTGTTCCTACAAGATTTAGCCTTCTGTTGTACTTGGCCAATAGGTTCAGTAACTGACACACAAAACTAAACACTTGAATTTTAAAATAACTTCTGTGAAGATAAGTAATTCATTAGGCATTGTTTATACATATTCTGTTAAATAAATATCATTGTATTTCATGTTATCATGGCAAGCTTCTGCTGAAGTCAGAAAATGTAAATAAAAACACAAGAAAATCAAAATAAAAGAAACACCACCTTTGTGTTGTTACTCCATGACCCATGTCAGAGAGGAGATAAAGATTACATGAACTAGCTGTTTCTTTGTGAGGCCTTGAGAGCGTAAGTAATTATTATTGTTGGCAGTTTGGAACTACGATTATGTTGAAGTATGTATAAGACCTTAGCGAGCTTTTTAAACACAGAGTACCTGGTAGTTGGAGGAGAAGGGGACAATCTGGAAATAAATGGTAAAATAATAAAACGAGTAGAAGAATTCAAATGAAGAATTGGGTCTATTATAGACCAGTCAGTTAGAAGCGAAATATACATTAACAGAATAAATAATTCTAGAACGGTAATAAACTCCTTAAATGGGTTTTGATGTAGTAGAGATATAACACGAAGAACAAAGTTAAATATATTAAAAACTATAGTTGAGAGTATTTTAATATATGGAAGTGAAATTTGGACGGTGAATGAAAGATCTAGGAGAAGATTGCTGGCGACAGAAATGGACGGCTTGAGGAGAAATATGAGAGCTTCAAGAATGGAGCATATAAGGAATGCATACATAAGGGCAGAAATGGATGCAGAAGAAAAGTTGTTGACCGACTAGAAGCAAGGGCTCTCAAAGGTATGGACACGTTCAGAGAATGTCAGAAGATTACCAAACAAAATTATTAGCTGGTCGGCTTGACACGAGCACGCCTTACTTGGAAGGATGATATAGATAAAGCCATGAGGAAAAGAGGATAAGAAGGACAATGGAACGATAGGATATATTGGAGAAGTTGTACAGGACTGCAAGGCAACCGCTGAAAAGTGGAAAGCTTAATAAAAACATAAAATTAAATAAATAATTGTACGGAAATTGAGCATAATTTAGAATTCTAAGCTAGACAGTGCATTTCTTATCTATTATTGTCATGGCAGGGGATGCAGCGTTCAGGCGGCAGGTGTTGGCCCGGCATCGGACTGTTGAACTGCGGAATTTAGTTCTTAATGTAGTAGTATTCACTTTATTTGTTAACTATGCTTGGTTATTAGCCATTGGGAAAGCAGAAGAAATTAGGTAAATGTCTTTTTATCTAAGTTCTTCAGCATTCACCACATTTAAATGGTCATTAAGCTAACTTTACTAGCTTTCATAAGAGCACCAGCTTAACGTTTCCGGCCGTCATTTGTGTTTGTTTCACAACAGTTCTTGGAATAGTTTCTCCTCAGTATACCTGTTATCTAGCTTCGTGGAAATAAAAGCCTCAAATGATGTTATTTGGTTGGAAGAAAGAAAATTACAGCACAGTTTGTGTTTCGATTAGGGATGTCGCAAGACTTTAAGCATGGCTGGAACTTTTTATGGAAAACTTTGATGTGGTTTCAGCAGCGGTCTGGGTTATAACCTTCGTCACATGGCGATGATGTCATAACATTATGTATCAGCTTTTCAAAGAATCTGTCCAGTAGTAAGTTACTCGTCGTGCTCTGTGACACTCTGCAAAAGTAGTTGTTCTGCTTTGTAATTATGCACGAGCACTTGTTTTTGGTATTTTTAATGCTTATTGTTGAACAAGGAGCATCCCGAGTGCTTAGTCAGGATGTAATTATATTTCCCTCGAGTGATGAAGACTTTGTGCCGTTAGGAACCGGTCAAGGGCATTATTACGAAGTACCGACCACATCAACAACACAACGTGCTGTTCAGATAGACAACAGGGTCCTGATCAACGTGCCTTGTAATCCTGGCTACAGAAAGGATAAAAATGGAAAGTGTAGACAAGTCATCAGAGGCTAGTTGCTGGTAAGTGCTGTGCGCGAGTCTAGGACTGCATTGGATTTGGCATTTTAAACCATGTGCTTTATTTTAAATTTACATGCGTTGAATATACTGATTCAGAGATGCCCAGACTTGTCTATTTGGAGAGGCTTACGTAATGTGAGGCTATACCCACTCTACTCCTTCAATCGAAGGGACAGACAGTCAGTATCCAGTGACGGACATAAACAGGCGATTCCATGGCCATTTCTAAGCCATGCCTTGAATTTTGTACGACTTCATTCTGGATGGTTTTTGCATAAATGGCAAACAGTAAGAGACAGACAAAAGCTTATTAAATAAAAAATGCGGATCTCTTTAAATAACAATTTATGTCATATACTTCGTTTTTATTTTGAATGAACCACTTCCGAAACATTCTTTATTATTGGTTTGAATTTGTCTATACTTATACTTTGTTTTTCAAATACAAACATGTTATTAATTTTGTTATCCCTTGGCCTTGCAAATTGAACAGAATTTCAAGAGCATCGCATAGCAACCAGCTCTTAAAATATTTCATTACAGTACAGCCTACTGTATTCCAATATTCCCCTTGCACCTACAAGAAAATTTGCAGTAAGGCAATTTATGAAAATGTTTATATCGATTAATGTCTTTCAAGGATGCGACACGAAGATTTTAAGAAAATAGCCCCAACCTAAACTATCCTTTACATGCAAAATTTTTCGACAATTTTTATTTTCTTGAAAATGGCTCCAACGATTTTGATTAAAATGTCACATGTTTGAGATATTTTTATGCCAAATGAAATGTATATCTCGAATTTTCTGGTTATAGCCCCTGTAGTTGTATTTACTCGGGACGACTTTTGCATAACTGGTAAACTGTTAGAGATATACCAAATCATACTATACAAAAATGTAGATCTTACTAAAATACACAATTTATGTCCGAATAAATTTTCATGTAGGGTGAACCATTTCGGAGATATTCCTTGTTATGTGTGTGAGTTTCGGAAAACAAAACTTTCGTTAGTCGGTCTGGGTGGCTCAGTTGGTTAGACGCTGGCCTACTGATCCCAAAGTCGGGGGTTCAAATCCGGCCCATGTCAGTAGATTTATTGGCATGTAAAAGAACTCCTGCGGGACAAAATTGCGGCACACCGGCGACACTCATGTGATCCTTGCAATTGACAGCGTCGTTAAAAAATTAAAACTTTCGTGAAATGGGTTATCGTTGTTCACTTTTTTATATCTTAAGTGTATTTTCTACCACTTCATTTTTCTTCTTAACTTTTGCACAACACAGTTATCTTCTACTGACGTTAACACAGTCTGCAGCCTTTCGTGATATTACAGCTCACAACTGTTTTCTTCTCCTAGCCTTGACTTACTCCTTTCACTGTGTTCACTTTTTCTGGCTCTCAAACACTAACTCCGACAGTACACTCATTCAGTACTCGTTAGAAATTTTTCACTTCGACGTATCCGTCATGACAATAACACACACACACACACACACTCACATACAAGTTATTTTGCACTCACTGACACAATGACCGACTCAAAACTGAATCCGAAACTTCTCTAACTCGTTACCTCGTCTCCTTGTATAGCAATGACGTAATATGGGCCTTTCGCGAAGCTCTACAAACACGCCGGCTGCCGGACACTTCTCGAATTACCTGAAAAAAGAAACATTTTGGTTCTGCCACTCTAATTGCTGTCACGTGTTTGCTTACGTGAGTGATGTGGGGAAGCTTAACCTGAGCGCCTTCGATACGCGCCGCGCCTGGTATGTGGTGTGAAGTAGATTGGCCCCGATCGTCCTTTGTTGTGCGCCACGGCCGGCGTCACAATTTTTATGCTGGAGTATACAGCAAGAGATCTGTAGTATTTCTGGAATGCTTTGTATATACTTGCAAACTTTTATTTTTATTGTTCCATTTGTTCCTTAAATTCCAATAGTCATATCCGCTGCCTCTCGTTTGCAACATATTGCCTATGTTCCTAAGTTTTGGGTATTTAGGGTTTTTGTACATTAAATAAACACACACGTTCACACTCTCACTGATACTTGCAGACTCTGATCAGAATAGGTAATAATTCCTGGCAACAGAAAAATTCCCACTCCCCAGCCAGAAATCGAACGCAGAACCCCTTGCACAGCAAGTAGGTGCACTACCACCTAAACTGTGGAGCCAGCTCTTGTGAACTGTTGTTTGGCAAGGATGGTGGAAACTTGACAAATTTTTGGAAATTATAAGCGTGGCGTATTTCCAAAACGTTCGTGTTTGCATTATTTTGTTATGGTACTTTAGAATCTGTATCCCGTAATGTTAGATAATATACGGCAGTGCGTTTATTCCCTGGAAAGTAAAGTCCCTGTAAGTAAAGTGCAAAACATTATAAGCACCTTTTCGGTTGTTTATACTCCATTATCACGGATTACACACATTAGTTCAACTTGGAAACTACCTCTCATCTCTCGTCTCCACTAAGAGGCAGAGTGAAGGTCGTTCACGCCACTGCATTCACTGTGAGACTGGATTTGCCACGGTACGTTCTGCAATTCTTTTAACGTACAAAGGATTGTCTACTTTCGCTGATTCCAGCTGAAATGTCAGAGAGCGCGGTCGCCGGGGATCAAAGCTGGAACCCCTTGAATGCGAGTCGCGCAGTCGCTAGGTCAAACGTAGAGTCAGTGTTGCCAACTCAAGGAATGAAAACGCAACGAATCCTGTCTTCAAAAGCACTAGAACTAACAAACACGGTAAAAGCTCGATCTCTCCCAACACACAAAGTTTTTTGACAAAGTAGGGAATATATTCTTACAAAATGTGTATAAAGTTTGAAACCTGCAAGGTGAAACAATTAAAACGGCCCCTCACCTATGACCAAACAACCTTGGAGAGACCCAGAAGGGCGTGGTAGGCACACCATAAACACATATTTGATCACATGAATGTCAGTACTCAAATATTTTCTTCTTTATCTGATTACCCTCCCCTTATGTAGCACTTACACCTCAGACGCCTGTCGGAGAGCAGAGAGTGAAGACCTGGAAGCGGGTGATCAGTCCCGCACCAGGTATGAGAGTGAGGAAGAGGACGATATGAAATGCAGGCGAAATGGAAGTTTGGAAAGGTGATGAATCAAATGGAATGAGTGCAGGGGAAACCGGAAAACCCGCAGAAAACCCTCCCAGACGACGCTTCGTCTACCAGGAATACCACATGTGGGTCCCTGGGGTCGAACTTGGGCCGTCTAGGTAATAGGCGAACGGTCTAAGCACTAGACCTCGGCGCCCCTTGCTCTAATATCTTCTTACTTAGAAAAGCAGGACCGACATGAAATCATGCTATAGTTATAGTTATCGAAGTTTATAAGCAATGCACCGTTAAGGATTTCTATAAACACTGATTAGCCATTGTTTTCACTTACTAGCCGTAATGTATTTGATAATAATTTCTATTATTCTCAAAACCGCCAGATTAGACGCTAATAATTTGATAAAAACACCAGATTTGCGCCATAGCGTTAACTGGATAAATTTGGCAGCAGATTTATTTACAAAGTAACAAATCTATAGCGCGTCTCACCCTTAAAAGACAGTACACGTTAAATGGAGCGCAGTGTTGCAACATGTACTAGTTGCGAATCTTTCTCCGCGAGCGACTCGAGGTGGCCTGAGTCTGTACTTAGTCCTTCAATTGCTGCTTGACGAGACGGGCACCTTTAACTTTGGTATCCCTCCACGCCTTTGTTACTGTATGACCTAAATTTACAAATGACTCGTCTGTATAAACAATTGATTTCCCCTGGTCCCTAAACCTTTTACGTCTTTTAGATATTTATGTCGCCATCTGATGATATCGATATCGTCTCTTTCTATTAATATGCACTTGTTAACCTTTCTTTCATATTCGAACCCCAAATCAGAGTGGCCCTTGAGAAATTTGGTACGGTCTCATCACTGTTTAACTGTGACAAAATTATATTCAGCGTGGGTGGAATATTTGCAAACAGTAAAGAATGAACAATTCGCCGCACTCCACCTTGCACTATTCAATCATATTGCGTTAACCTAGCGTTTTGTGTAGTCCCGCCCTTTTCGCTTTCTTTTTCGATGGCGTTCTTAGAGGTCCTTTCATTAGTTCCTTTTTAATCATACACACTACTGCTTCTGAACACCCGATAGCCTTAGCTGTTTCTTTTACCGCCTTACTTACACGCATTTTACTTCAAAAATAATCTAACACATTCATAATTATTTGGCGTTCCTTACTTCTTTATTTACCAACATATCGTCCCTTCCTAGCTTCACCCTCCATAACTACAAATATTTACAAAAATATTAAACAAATAACGCAATAACAGTTCACAGTTACACACACGGCTTCTTTCGAACTAATGCTAGTGCTGCTCCTTATACTATCTTCTGTGTCAGGCCTGACGCTGAATAGATGAATACCTTTTGTTTGCCTTACTGGATAAAAGAAAGAGGTTACTGTCTTTTGGTTTATTTTAAAAACTTTCTCCAACCTTCCTCAACATTTGTTCTCGCTGGTTCCCTGATGTAAACTCAATAACAAAAAAGTTTCACACTGCGTAACTTTTGCAGTGCACATATATAAAATTTTCCGAACACATTTAATTTAAAAAATTATAACACTTAACTGGGTAAACATAGAGAACTCAAAGTAGGCAGGTAGTAGCACTATAGTTTACTCTACCTAAGAAAAAAATATAGATGCATTCTAGCAGTTAGTGTGTTAGTTAGTGCGTGATGAGTGTAGAAACAGCAAATATCGGACTTCTATTGAAAAAAAACGTTTTCTGAAGAAATTTGGACCTATAGAAATGTATAATGACTCTGAAAAGGATATAACCTGATAGAGAAAAAAATTCTGCATAGGATAATGTGTTCAAACCTGAAATTTATAACAAATGAATATTTATACCATGCTATTAGTAATCTGGCAACAGAGCGAGGGTAGAAAAGGACGCGGCTAATGGCAACTTGTATGCGCTAGATAGAGACAGAGATGTCCCATTTAACTCCATACTGTCTTCTAAGAGTGAAACGCTATATAGTACCTAAAGCACTAAATTGGCAGCCGTGTGAAGTACAATGTACGATTATTTTACGTAATAATGTAATATGAGAACAAAACAACTATCTTGTTAAGAATAAGGAAAAAGATTCAAAAATATTGAAGTGATGTCATTGTACATTAAGATAAAGAGAATCAAAAGTTGACCTCGGAGGCATTACAGCTTCTGCAGCCAATTGTGCGCTATCAGAGCAAACAAGTGTGGAGAAAGATGCATGGAATCCTGCGAATGATTCTCTTCATATTTGTGTGCTTCTCGCTGATATGCTGTGGACTGGCTGAAGATGATAGAGCAATCTTTGAGGGCGACACTGATGTTGACAGCTATGAGGACGACGGAGTTCAGGAACAAGAAAATACCGGTAACAATGCAGATACCGAAAATCGTGTTGTAATCAAAGCTCCCCGCATTCGAAGATTCAGGCTCGACACTAGGAGCCGAAGACGTGAAGTTTTTGAAAACCGGATTGCTGTTTCAGACTATGAGGGTAAGCTACCCATATTACAGTTTAATGAATAGTATATCCTACAGCTAGGGCGACATAACACCTGTTTGTCGGCAGTGAGGCGGCTAACGGTGAACTCGGCACGCCTCTGTTCACTTCTGTTGTACAACTTGGTGTTTGGCCCCTCTTTGGAGGGCTAATAGATAGTAGTTGATTTATTTATGTGCCGAGTTTTACTGGCTTTATCAAATTGGTAGTTACAACTGATGCATGTAAAGGAACACAAAGATGCAGGACTCACTTGAAATAAAATATAACTTATCAGTACAAAGCAAATAAACTGACGTGGCAGCATAACAGTTAAAAACAAAGTAACGCCATGTTATATTTTGGCATCTAATTCTGGTACAACTTAAAGTAATTCATTATATTTTAGTTATACAAATCAAAACACTTTCACTAGTTTTTCGTATGCATACGTATGTATCGTTTTTCTTTCTATCCTTACTTACTACTGTCCATATTTCACCACGGTTTAGAATATATATGAGGGTGGATCAGTTAAACCAGCGGTCGGCAAGCATTGGACTTATGACGTGCGAGCGGCCAAACCTGACGGAGCACTCTGTGAGAAGACAAGAGCAGTGGAAATACTGCAGCGGCAAGCGCATGTAGTGGCGTGAGGCCTCGTATTGTTTTATTTGTTACTAAAAGTAATGTAGTAATTCTATGCGATTCAAAGTCCAGTATCAAACGTTAGTTTATGATGAGTTAGAATTTATGTTACTTTTCTTAATAATAAACATTAACTGGGGTTGATTCAGTGACGCAACTTCCCAAAGTTTCTCAACAATAGCTACTATATTATGTTTAACGAACTTGTGTAACATTATTATAAATTGTTATATATTTGGCGTGTTTTTTCGTGTTTGCGATAGTCGAAGAGAGGACTCCGTTAGGATAAATAAATACGTAAATAAAGTGGACAGACAGATAGAGATGACGGATGGACGGCGTACAGTTGGATGAATAGATAATATATAAATATACAGGCAAACAGACAGACACAAATAAATACATAAATACATAAACAAATCAATAATCAAATGAATAAACAAATAAATAGACAAACGATGTCGAGATTTCATCGGAAATATACGTTATGCGGCCCCCTGAATCCCAAAAAGCACTTTCAGAAAATGTCCATATGTCTGTCTGTGTGCCTTGAACAGCATAACTCAAAAACTCAAACTCGGTTAAAAACCTAAGTTGGAATTTAAGTTTAATGTCTTTCTAGGATGAGACTAAGATTTTGAAGAAAATTCAGTAACCCTAAACTGCCCTTTACACGAAAAAGCTTTTGAAAATTGTTATTATCTCAAAGAAGTTTTCGAAAACTCTTCCATGTAGAGGGCAGTTTAGCGTGGAGGAATTTTCTTCAATACCTTCTTGTGGCATCCTTGAAAGATATTAAACTTAAATTTGTTTTGCAACCGTCTTTTCGTTTTTGAGTTATGCTGTTCACAGGCAGACATACACACACGCGCGCGCTTTTCTTGGACTCAGGAGAGCTTAAAATATATTTCCGGTGAAATCTCGCATTGAAATTTGAGTCGAATACAATATTTCCCCCACTTTGTATACGTAGTAGAGAAGCCTGTAGACCATTATACTATAATTTCAGAAAAAAAAAAAAAAAAACAGTAACAGATCGCAATTCCGTTTGAAAAACTGCCAGTGCTACGTCGAATAAGCTCATTATAACATATAGAACACTAGTGCTAGTATGTCAACAATAGCCACAGTAGCGTGTGAGCTAAAAAGTTTACTCTTTGATGTGTTCTATACTCTTTGATGTGTTCTCGCATAAAATTAATGTAGAGTATCTCGTTTGCTTCATTCCGCTGAGAACTTAAGCTAATGGGCAGACATTCGACGCAATGGGTCTAGATTTGCCCACAGTGCTCAAATTATCCTTCATCGCACAGCATAATATCACATATTTGCAAGAAAGAAAAGAAGAAAGAAAGAAAGAAAGAAAGAAAGAGAAAGAGTCGAAAGGAAAAGTTAGTGACCGGAACCTTAACCTCTATTTAATGATAGTTAATCTTAGTCGCACTATAATTTCAGCACATAATTTTCCTCAATATGCGGTTGGTAATAGTCCAAGATGGCCAAGGGTTAAGGTTTAATATTGGCACTTGCAACAGAATTCCTAAGCTTGCACATTAGACCATAAACATTTAGCAGTAAAGCATGTTGTTGACTGCAGAGCTTATATTCAACAATGACTGAACTGGTAGTTGCGTTCATTCTCTTGATGATCATGCCTTTCTTTCGCTGCCGAAGATTTTAATCTCAAAATGGATAGTGCTAACAGTTACGAGTATACTCGTATTCACCGAATCTGAAGAGGAGAATTTGTTAGGAGCCATGATTGTACCATTACTTGGAAGGGAGATGTAGGAAACTATTTAACCCACTCGCGAAAGCTGGTGACTAGAATCGCCTTATCCTTTTTAGTGTGTTATTTTAAAACTTTGTATCTAATATGCTAAAATTTAGTTACATATACATAACTTGATCATTATTCCTTACTGCTATATCAACCCTTGATTGAACTGTTAGACATAGTACATATAATTAGATTATAAACATCACATTTTTTGCAGTATTCTGTTCTTGTCACCTCTTCGCTGGTCTTCGACATGACCCTTGCCTAATAAATTATATTTTATGCTCGACCATGCCATAATCCAACACTTATGCCATGTGTTTTCGTGGGTAGTGGAGTGACTACCACCTTAATCGAAGAGAATCTTCAAATTTGGCAGCGTTGTTCGAGAGAGTAAGAAATAGAGCTGCAGGGACAGCAGTGACACCAGCTTCTGGGACGATTCCCAGGTGGGGACTGATTCCTTAAGGCTGTTTTAGGTAAATTGTCGTAGCATATTTTAATATAACCATTGAGCCATTGAGGAATGGAATGAATTCCATGTAGCAGCCTTTCAGGGCCGTGCTCTGACCATGAAGAAATTTAGGAAAAATTTAAATCGACTAAATACTGCATAACTAACTATAAAGGTTGCTTAGGTGTATCTAAGACATTTTATAAAATAATTGTGAATACTCGTGTTAAATCTATTGGTTACACTAACAAGATAATACGTTTAAATTAGGTTTAATGATTTTAATAACTTGCTTTTATATTACAAAACCATAAGTATGGTGGCTATGGAAATCTGATAGAACCATTTATTATTGCTCATTTTTTTACTATTCTTAATTTAATTATTTTTTGCCATTTTAATTATACATCTAATTCTACTACCGTAATACCCATTTGTAGTGAATAAATACATACATTTCCATCTCTTCATAATGACACTTCTATGCACCAATCATATTGCGCAAGTTCATAACGACACTGCAAATCGGCCAATCAAAGGTGCACCTGTTCATCACGATAAAGCTAGCCGCAAATAAAAAGATCCGCACGATAAATATTTCGGCGCCTGCGCACATTCCCACGCGGTTGAAAGCGTATACGGAAAAAGCTACGAGGACTCGAGTAACAAATAGTTAAAATGTCTGATACCAGTGACAACAACATACAGCCTTTGTACTAGAGTACGATTAATCTTTATTGAGATGCTATGGACTATTACAAAGGATTTCGTTGTTACTTCATGAAAGATGCATGTAAAATAAGCGAAATTTCATCGAATTTTTGATAATATAATGTAAACAACGTCAAACTGCACCAGCTAACACATAGCAAACCAGCAGAGAATAGAATCTGCCAACAAACTTAACGACATGCACGTTACAAATGGTACAATATTTTAATGACCCAAATAGAAAAGTTTGCTTTACTTTGTTGTAATCAAGTTCATTAGCAGGACATACTAACTGTTTAAAGAACGAAAGTTGCAAATATTAATAATTACTGAAACCATACTTTATAACTGACAACTCAGAATATTGTTGCGCGATAGTTGATTATTTCAAAACTATGCTGTAGCTTTTATATTATTAAATACATATAGGAGTGGCCGCCTCCGTAGCGCAGCTGGCAGCGCGCTTGCCTGTGGCGCGGAGGACCCGGGTTCGATCCCCGGTACCAGCATGGGGATTTTATCCTCTCTGGGAGGTCTGGCACGGGGTGCACTCAGCCTCGTTAGGTCCCGGGGGGACCAATTGAGGAGCTACTTGATGGAGAAGTAGCGGCCCCAGGTCGAGAAGACCGCATAACTGGCCGGGAGGGCTCGGGGCGCTGACCACGTGCCACCCTCCAGTACTGCACCTCACCAATGACGCCTGTAGTGGGCAGAGGTGGGGGACGCAGCGGCTGGGCGGTAGGCCTTGGCCCTTCGTGGGCTGTCGCGCGGGGTTTACATTACATATAGGAGTAAAGAGAATTTACAGAGGATTTAAACTCTGATGCTACATTCACATGACTTTCTCCACGATTCTGCAACAAAATATTCTTACAAAACATTATTCTATATAATAGGTTAACAGAGATAGATAATTTAGTCATTTATACAAATATTTACGTACTTATAGATAGAATGGGAAGAGTAGAACACAGTAGGATGAAGCTATAGCCAAATACTTTATAATTTGGTCGCTATGTGATGGCTTTGAAATTAATTTGTTTTCTTTGCATGGTCATGCATACAAATACAGAAGGACTTCCTATGTGAGAAAAGGTGTAAGTCTTTGAAAATTCAAACCAATAATAAGAAAATAATTCCACAAACAAGAATTATTTGACATAAATTGAATGCTTTAACGAGATGTGCATTATTTTAATTATCTCTTACAGATTATGGGTTATGCTAACTTAATTCAGATCGGAGAGGACTTTCGAGGCTATTCTCCGAAAATTTAAGATGTGTATTACATTTTCATGAAAGTATTTTAAACTTATACAATCCGAATCCCTGGAGGTATTTTAGAGAAAATAAAACTTTTGAAAACATTTCTATGTAGAAAGTGAAAATTTTCGTGTCGTATACTTGAGGCTAAATTTAAACTCCAGGTTTGGTATTTAACCAACTTGTGCTTTTGAGTTATGTTGGTCACAGGCACACAGATTCCTACGGGGACCTCTTTTTCCGATTCAGGGGACCTCAAAGCGTGCATTAAGGTGAAATCTTGGAGTAGAATTTTGGGTGGAATGCATGTGGTAGTAAAAATTTAACTACTGTAACTATCGTAAAAAAATCAACCAATCCGTCAGATAAATGAAGATTTCATGTTTTTCATAATTCTTTTGAGTGAATATAAGTGGCGGGGGGGGGGGGGCGGGGGGTTCCATCTTTATTATGAATAGCTGGGCTGCCTAAAATTACAATGATAACAGGGAAGGGAAAAATTGACTTTAAAATACCTGTAGATTATTGTACTATAATGTCATAAAGAACAGCAGGAAGCAATGGAATGAACTGATCGTTATTCGAATTCAAAAAAGCTACCGGTACTACATCGAATAAGATACCCATATTTTAACATACAGAACATTAGTATTAAGATGGCAGCAATAGCAAGAAAAGGAAAATGTTTGTACACATAGTGTCCCAATTTGATATATACACACTTTGAAACAGTATTTGTCAATAAGATTTCTTAAAGCCGCACATATTCAAAATTTCCACCTTCTGCAACAATACACTCCCAACAATGATGTGGAACAGAACGAAATACCGTCAGAATTGTTGCTATTGTTACATCATTGATGGCAAGTTCAAGCTGATTCCTCATTACCTCCGGTATTTCTGGTTTTGTGGCGTACACCATGTTCTTTATAGTTCCCCAAGAGGCGTTAAATCCTGAGATCAAGGCAGAAACTCTGTAGGAGTTCCTCTTCATTGATTGAATGTGTGATCGAGACAATTTCTGAAAGTAACATAGGAGTGAGGTGGAGCTCCATCTTGTTGGAAGTAAATCTCGCTTTGATTCTCTATGACATCATTAAGGCGTGCAATCAGGACTTCCAACATTTAGAGGCAAGTCTAATCTGTGAAAACTGCATCTGCATATAGAAGACACCCTATGGATTATTACACCTACAATTACGCCAATTAATTCTCCACTTTCCAATAACACTTCAATAACCACTTTATATTCCTCGAATGATAATCTCACTGTCATGTTTGTTGTTTGTGTGGACTGATGAATATGTTGCTAGGCTTTTCCAGCGCCTCCTGGATCATATTCAACAAAAATTCTCTTTCTGTCTAATCTCATTGCTGAGAAATTACGTTTTCAAGGTGTTTGTACAGCAATATGGGACACTGTGTACTCTGTGATGAACTCTCGTATAAGATTAATGTAATGTTTTTCGCCTTTCCTCTTCATTTCTAGGAGAGCTTAGGCTGGTGGGTATACTTAAATACAATAAGGGAACTCTGACCGCAGTGTGGGCATTTTCCTTCACCAAATACTTGGAAGAGAAATAGAGGAAAAACAATTAGATTGACCCGAAACTTAACTTTCATTTAATGATAATAATCTTAGTCTTAATTTCTGTACATAATTTTCCTTAATACTGCGACTGATAAAAGTCAGAGCTGGTCAAGGGTTGAGGTTTTATCTTGGCACTTGCAACATCATTTTTAAGCTTGCACATTACAGCATAAACATTTAGGAGTAAAGCATCTTGTTGATTGTAGTGCTTCAATAATGAGTAAACTAGTAACTGTGTTCATTCTCTTAATGATCGTATCATGCCATTCTTTGGCGATTTTTATATTTTTACAACTTTAAATCTAGTACTCTGAAATTAGTTACAAATGATTTGATCATAATTCCGTACTACTGAAAAATCTCACTGGACTCAAAGCTTTTTAATTGATTCTGTAAACCCCCCCCCCCCCCCCCCCCGCTATTTGTCTCAAGGTGTAGCTCCTAGTACTGCATCTACATTATGTTACGCTGTAGTTTTAAGTTTTGTTTCTACCGCGGATATTAAAATGGCATTGTGGGCCCGAGTTCAATAGGGATTCTCTTTATATTTCGTTTTGGTTCCGGCGCTTGCGCCGTTTAGGGAGCTTAGCTGGTTGTCTAAGTAAATAGACGAAGTGATTTGTCCTCAAAATCTGAGCCCGTACGCGTTGCTGATATTGGTCGGTTTGAATATTGCAACGGACCTCGCACGAGGAGAGACCCGAAGACAGGGGATGTAAGCTCAGAGGTGCAGAGGCACTGGGGTTAAGAAGCCACACTAACCCTGAGTCGGTCGACTAGCCATTTCATTATCCAGCGGGTTCGGGAAGACCAAAGCCCCGGGCCAGAGTCTTAAGATTACACAGACTTACCTTGTCAACGGCAGACGTTATAGTGGTGGGTCAGACCAACGGACAGATGATGACGTGATCTGATCAGCTATCAGAGACCGAACTGATCGACATAATCGACGGAGCAGACCCAACAGACCAGGGGGTGTAGATTGCCCGCGTTAATAAAGCCCCTGCTTGCTTTGTCAGCATTGTGTTGTTATGGATACTTGACCTGGATTAGTTTTCGACACTTTACGATGTCTGATGTAACCCTACCGCGGAATTCCCAACTGGTATGATCGTTACAATATACAAATATATAAATTGTTAATTTGTTTGCTTGTTGTCTGCTTGTGGCCCAAATTTCAGCGCCGTATAATTTGTATTTTGGAATAGTGCCTGATATATTACTTTTTTAGTTCTATGTAAAATAGTTTTACTCCATAAAACTTAATTGAGTATTCCTATAATTCTCTTCACATCAGTTATACTTCATTGACCTTCTAGAACCTTTTGCCTTATAGACCCAAGATATTTAAAATATTCAATATGTACTATTTAGAATAATAATAATAATAATAATAATAATAATAATAATAATAATAATAATAATAATAATAATAATAATAATAATAATAATAATAATAATAATAATAATAATAATAATAATAATAATAATAATAATGATAATAATAATTTCCCTAGGGCGTCTTCCCCTTATGCAGAGGTTACCCTCATCGCCCAGCCGCTACGTCCTCCAGTCGCAGCCAAGGCCACGGAGGAGTGCAGGTTGTGGGTGGCGGGGGTCAGCACGCCGACTCCCCCGACCGTAAGGCGACTACTTTGACTTTTTAGGGACGCTACCTTTCTATCAGGATAGCTCCTCAATTGGCCCCCAGGGACCTAACGAGGCTGAGTGCACCCCGTACCAGACCTCCCAGCGGGGGAAAAATCCCATGCCGGTACCGGGGATCGAACCCGGGTCCTCCGCGCCACAGGCAGGCGCGCTACCACTGTGCTACGGAGGCGGTAATAATAATAATAATAATAATAATAATAATAATAATAATAATAATAATAATAATAATAATAATAATAATAATAATAATAATAATAATAATAATAATAATAATAATAATAATAATAATAATAATAATAATAATAATAATAATAATAATAATAATAATAATAATAATAATAATAATAATAATAATAATAATAATAATAATAATAATAAACATGTAGTTTCACAATCTTTCAATTGTGATTTACTTTTATGCCATAATCTGTAATGTGTTATTAATTTTAATGCTGAAAACAATCACCTCAGTTTATCTGAAGTAATATTTACAAAGACATACACCACGTTTCCATGGCGAATTCTTTACATTTCCGGATTAAATACGGCGTGGAAACGCGGATTCAAACGAAGCTCAACCATTGGATCCGGTCCGATTATTTCATGGGATGGACTGAAACTGTGTTGCATGGAAACACCGATTTGAATCCGCCAAAGATGTTAATTTCTACTGTACTCCTTGTAACACGCTGCACAGTCGTCATTCTGTTTTCTTAGTAAAAATGGTGTAATAAAAGAAAACAACTAAGCTAGTTTTATTTTTCTATAATCTCAAGATATTTTTCACTAACGTCAAAACCTTGTTAAAATACGCAGAAAACATTTTCACTGTTCAACATAAACCAGGTGACCAAAATAAAAACATTACCTAGTTATATTTGAACCTTGCATATCCAGTGATCTCAATTCCGGATTGAACTCAACATGGAAACGCTATTGAAGTCGCTATGAAAATGTAATAGGAACGAGAGATTGAATGACCTAACCTTTACATACATTAGCGATAATAGAACATCGTCAGTGCTGTCAGTGTTGCCAACAAATTTCCCAGAACACCAGATGTCGCAGCAGCAGTCAAAGCAAGGAAATAATCATAGTTTGACGTTTGACCTCTGCGCTCTTATCACAAATTCTGAGCTATGGATTTCGTATGAAAACGTAAGACATTTAGCAGTGATTTAGCTTGTTGACTGAAGAGTCTCAAAATATAAATTGTGTAATGCGTGTATTAGTAAGTTTAGTAACTTTTCTGCTTATGGCGTCGTACTTTTGTTTCGATTCGGAGGCGCGTAACATACAAGATGCTGCTAGGATTCTTGAGAATGTCAGTCCTGCCCGGAGATATGCATTTTATGTACCTGACAAGGCCTGCCCTCCTGGATATATTTATATTGCCTCCAAGGACGAATGCAGGAAAGGAATTACTGAGATTGGTGAGTGTGAAACAAACTAATTTTAATCACAAATGTGATAAGGTAGTAATCAGGCACAGGGATTTCCAAGCATTAAATCCAGGATGAAAGAAAATTAGATTGTACTTTGGCAGTGACTTATGATAAATCACCTCTTATCGCTTGTTCAGTCGTGAGTAAATAGACCTCTTAGGGACCCTGCCGTCAGCGACCCTTAGCCGCTGTTGTTTACTTTGTTCTCTTGGATTCAGAGAGCATCAAAACATATATTTCGGATGAAATCTCAACATCGAAATTTTGGGGCCAATATAATAGTACCATATGTAGTAGAAAAAGTAAAAAACAAAACGATGTCGGGGTTTCTCCGAAATACCTACATGTTTTGAGACTCTTTGAATCCTAAACAGAGAAATCATTTTTAGGAAAACCTACTTGTGTGTTTTAATGTATGTGAGTATGTTTATGCATGCGTGCGTGCGTGCGTGTGTGTGTGTGTGTGTGTGTGTGTGTGTGTGTGTGTGTGTGTGCGCGCGCGCGCTTGGATTTAAGTTCACAGTCTTCCAAAGACACGACACGAAGGTTTTCGAGAGCATCTCCGCATCTGACACTACCGTATACATCGAACACTTTTCAAAAAATCTGATGTGTTGCACTCACATGACTCTCTACCCTTGACTAACCATTCTTACAAACTCTTATTCCTATATCTTCTTCGTGTTAGTTAAGATAAACATTTGTACAAATTATCTTATTGCTTATTTCCTTGTAGGAGCAAGGGGAATGTTAGAATACAGTAGGCTTTGTACGATAGTCAAATCTTTTAAAGCTTTGAGATTCCATTCTCTTTGCACACGTAACATATAACAAAAATGAACAACGATGATCCATTTCACGAAAGTTCTAAGTTTTCCGAAACTCACACACATAACAAGGAATATCTCCGAAATCGTTCACTCAACAAGAAAATTTATTGGGACATAAATTGTCTATTTTAGCAATATCTACATTTTTTGTATAGTATAATTTGGTCCATCTCTAACGGTTTACCAGTTATGCAAAAGTCGTCCAGAGTTAATACGACTACAGGGGCTATAGTCAGAAAATTCAAGATATACATTTCATTTGTCATCAAAATGTCTCAAACATATGACATTTTAATCAAAACGTTGGAGCCTTTTCTAACGCCCTCTTCATTCTGGATGACTTTTGCATAGCAAGTAAATCTAAGAAAATATCACCATGCAGAAATATAGATCTCGTTAAAGTTCACAGTTTATGTCAAATACATTTTTTAGGAGTTAATCATTTCCGATACACTTCTTGCTGATTTGAATTTTCCAATACTTGTACTTTTCCCAAATGAGTTGTTATTTGTTGTTTTTCTCCTTGGTCGTACAAAGAGAGCTAAATTTCATAGTTGTCGCTAGCGACTAGCTTACTGACTATTGCTTTTCTACTCCCTTATTCTCATTATACCTACAAAAAATGTAATAAAATGATTGATTTTTATAAAGTTTATCGCAATTACATTAATGATGTGATTGAAGATATTTTAAAATACTTTCTAGACTGTATCTATTGGGCATAACAAAGCTTTTTATGGTGAAAAATATAAAAATCCGTTGAGGATTTTCTGAGGTGATCTTCGAAAAGAGAGAAAGGATACAAATTTCACACACGTTCTCTCCTCTCAATATGTTCTTTATCTTATATATTTAAGAATTAAAATTAAACATTCCTTTTAGATCAAAATTATCCTTATATTAAGGATAGCATTTTCCATCCTTTTAACACAACGACCTCCTTTTCTTGAATGTATATAAGACTCCCATCTCACCCCATATTGGCAGCAGTGTGAGGAACGCGGTCGTTCATTGTTGATGATGCAATAATAGTGGTGACTATTTATAGGTCCTATTACTGGTTATAAGAACGATTTCCCTTACTCAGCGAGGAAAGCCGAAGAAATTTAATCTAGTGATTTTGGTTCTGATTTACCTTCTCATTTTCTAAGGAAGGGAAGGGTGAAGGCTGTAAGAATCCATTGTATTCATTTATATTGACTGTGCTGGAGATGGAAACAGCTCTACACGTGTTGGCATGTTTGATTAAATATTGAGGAAAATTGTAGTTATTTTGTGATTATTATTTATTTGTGTAAAGCGAAACACAGTTAAACCGGTGTATGTGATAAGCATGTATATACCAGAGGAAAGAGATGCCGAACTTAAGGTTTACGATTAGTAACTAAAAATTTATTTATTTGAACTACCTAAACGGAAAATTGACGCATCAAGCAAGACCTTGAATCATAACATTTTTAAATGTGTATGTTATTAACATACAACATATAAATATGTTAGCTTTTGAGATACTTTATTGGCTCTTTCTTTCTAATTTCTTGATGTTAACCTACATAAAGTATTTGCGCTTGCCTTATATTGTAAAAATATTTAATTTTTGAATAAAATTGCACTGCTTTTTATAAGAGTAAGAAGCAAAATCCATGCAACAGCAGTCAAATATAAACCCATCAGCATCCAAGCGTGCCATTACACCCATTATTTTACTTGGACCATCCCCGTCCTTTACGACAGGCACATTTGACTGCAGTTGTTGTGATTCGAACTAGCTACGCTTGTCTTTAAATGGATGGCCAGTCCATTGCGTATATCTCTAAAGATCACGGCTATTCGAATCGCTTTGGCTGAGGTACCTCCGAAAGGGACATGAAAGGTGGTTTAGGAATTAAAGGAAGAACGGCATATGTAGCCAAATAACTCTGCCATTAAAGGGTTAAAAAAACATATCAGTGAAGTTTATTTTCATACGAGCGTCTTAATCACCATTACAATTAAGTTTCATTCGAAAATTTATGCTGGGCCATATACCTAATTTTATAGTTGAAATATTGTCAAACTATGCATGACAATGACCTACAAATTTCCTCAGCTGACATTTTGAGTTCTGCGCAGGCACTAAACGATCGATTCATTTCCAGCATGTCACAGTTGCATGATGAAAATACTACGTAACATTGAAAAATAGAATGCAAATTGAAAATATTAGTTTTCAGACGAAACTTTATTTTATGTATAAGTTATTTATTCTACAATTAGCGAGATTAATTTGCGGGACTGTGCTTAATGCAATATTCTTGGAAGTTAATGCTGTATTGAGGTTAATTTGTGTGTTTTGTGTAAGTTGCATCTTATTTAGACGGAGTAAGTTGCATCTCACTGTCAGTAGTGTCCATCTTAGCGTTTCTTAACTCGCGCTAGTTGCGTTTCGAGAATTAATCGATATTGCGCTTTGCCATTGTTGCATGGGAATTCTCTGATTCGTGGAACACCTGTCCTTTAATGAAAATTGTCCGATTGGATAAAGACTAGTTCTTTAATGAAAGTTTGAACTTAAGAAGATCCATTAAAGGATCGTATCGGACTTATAATTAAGTAATTTGGGTTTGGCCGAGCATAAAAGAACAAAGGTGCCTTATATATTTTACGTGTACTATTTATTTATGACTTACTAGGTTACAAATTTTATTTACCTTCCAAAAATAAACATACAATTTAAAGAACACAGGCGCCCCAGCAACACACTGCCCATAGGGGTTGCGACGCACAGGTTGAGAAACGCTGCTCAAGGGGGTTATAACAATAGTACTGCTTGTTTTGAGAGCACAAGTGATTTTCAAGCAAGCAACAAGGCCTAATGGCCCGTTGGTCGGCAAAAATAGCGTTCGAAATGTACACCATATTACCAGTTTTTCCAAGGCTACTTTTACCACTATGAAGAAAACAAAGTCTTTAGTGCAAGAAGAATGGCTTACAGATGTAGCTGGGTTACCTATCTTGTGCTGGGAGGTCTGTTTCTCATATGCATCGGTACTGCCAAATGCAACGAGAACAAAGACGAAGCCGATGTCGATTATGTGAATCCCTTAATCGATTCAAAACGCTGTAAGCGTAACCTGTTTGTGGTACCAGCTTTAAACCATACTGATGATTGTCCTGAAGGTTACAGGTTGCATTCTAAAGGCAAAATATGCAGGCCGGCATTTCGTCTGTAGCCACCATTGGTGAGTGACACCTTTGCTTATCAATATCTCTTCCTTTTTCTCTATCTATATCCTGTTCGTCACTTCTGATTGTGTTTATTAATTGATTATGTATCACAGCAGAGGAAATTCGATAATAGAGCAAAAAGGAAACTTACATTGTGATAAAGTAATTTTGTTTTTCAAACAACTCTTTGGGTTGGAATGTCTACTGTTACCAAACTCACTTAGAACTTCAATTATTGTGTTGTACTGCAGTTATCCACTTGTAGATAAGACTTTATTGAGTTATATTTAAATTAGCAGCTGAAATACCCGGCGTTACCCGCGTTTTAACAGTTTATTACTACAACTTGTACACTGTTGCAATTGCGCAATGGAGACATTTAAAAAGTTAGGTTACCATAAAGAACAAAAGTAAACAAAAGAAATAAATACACAGGAGAACACTAATCACAATTACTACAATGTAATACGTTACATTTCTTTCAAACATATACACAACTGTATGAATTGTAGAGAAAGAACTGTAATTGTGCTTCGTAAAAGAAAAATCTGATATGTTGCAGTCACGTGACTTTCTCTACTCTTCCACTAACCATTCTTACAAGCACTTATTCCTATGTCTTCTGCGTATGAGTTGAGATAAACATTTGCAGAAATAATCTTATTGCTTATTTCCTTATAGGTACTAGGGGAATGTGAGAATACAGTAGGCTTTGAGCGATAGTCAAATCATTTAAAGCTTTGAGGTTCCATTCTCTTTGCACGATTAGCGTATAAAATGAATAACGACATTGCATTTGACGAAATTTTAAGTTTTCCAAAACCGATACAAATAACGGGAATATCTCCGAAATGGTTCACTCAACAAAAATATTTATTTGGACATAAATTGTGTGTTTTAGCAATATCGGAATTGTTGTACAATAAGAATTTTTCTATCCCTTAGGGTTTACGAGGGTAAACAGGACTACATAGGCTGCAGAGAAAATTAAAAATATACATTTCATTTGTGATGAAAATATCTTAATATGCCAGTTTAATCAAAATCGTTAGAGGGATTTTCAAGAAAATCAAAAGTTTCGAAAAATTTTCCATTGCAAAGGGAAGTTTAGGGTGGAAGAATTTTCTTCAAAATCTTGGTGTGGCATCCCGGAAAAACATTAATCTTAAATACCAGCTTTGGTTTTTAATCGACTTTTCGTCTTGAGTTATGCTGTCTACAGAACCACACATACACACACATGTGCTCGCGCACATATACACACATACTCACACACAGACACACACATTCACAGGACCTTTTTCTAAAAATGCTTTCTTCTTTGGATTCAGGGGGCATTCAACTTTTGGGTGGAAATAATACTTCCTCTACTATGCTATACGTAGTAGAGAAAGTAAAATTGAGTAGAGAAAACCATGTGAATGTAATATGTTGCATAGTAAAATGAATAACATAAATACCTCCGTGAATAACTGTCTAGATGTGCCAATTTTCTTGGTGATCGGTCAATAGGTGAAGTTTTACCATAATACCAACATCCATGTTTATACAATTTTGGATTTCATGTTGAAGAGTGGGTAGAGAAGGACATATGAACGTATTATGTAAACCAAAAGCTAGAAAAGAAAACAGCATGAATATAATACGTCGCATAGTGAAATGGATAGAACAAAAATCTGCATGAAAAAATACACATATATGGCGAATTTCGCGGTGAACAGTCAAGCGGTTTGGGAAGTCATAGAGGACAAATAAACAAACATCCATTATATATAAGAACTACGTACAAGTTATTGAAGTAAGCATGATTGAATGGGGAGCTTCTCAACTAGAGCTTTTGGCTGTGAATATTACTTCATTTCGAATCATTCCCTGTCTTACGTCTGGAAGTCTGGAAGTATGAGAGTGAATACAAGCATGTTTAATGGTAAATAGAAATAGTCTACATTAAGAAATAAGATGTGTTACTTCCATATAATTTTCTGTACTCACTTTTGTACAAACTAATCTTACAAATGATCATTCTTCTATCAAGTTCATGTTAATCTAGATAAATAGTTGCAAACATTGTTTTACTGCATATTTCCTTGTAGATACAAGGGGATTGGGGAATACAATAGGTTTTAAGCTATAGTCAAATCTTTTAAGAGCTGGTTGATATGTGATGTGTTTGAGATTCCGTTTTCTTTGCATTGCCAAGGAAGGAAAAAGAAAACAAGAATTTGATGTCCTATGTAAGAAAAACAACTATTTTAAAATGCAAAACATTAACTAGGAATAACTTGGGTATGGTTAACTCAATAAAAAACTATATTGGAAATAAATTGAATGCCTTAAAGAAATTATTGTTTCATGCAGTAAGAATTAGTTTATCTGTTACGGTTCTTCAGTTCTAAAGTTATCAAAACTGAAAAGTACTTTGAAGGCTATTTCCAGAAAATTCAAGACAGCATTTCATTTTTCATAAACATATGCCTGACATATGATCCTTTAATCAAACTCATATTATGATTTTTGAGAAAATTAAACTTTTCCAAATGATTTCCATGAATAGAGTAGTTGGAGCGTGGAGGATTTTCTTGAAAATCTTCATGGACGAAATAGAACTTGAATACTAAATTTGATATATTTAATGGACTTTTCTCTTTTGAATTATGCTGTTCATAGGCAAACAGGCGCGCAGGTGCACACGCGCGCACACACATACATATACACACAAACGCGGCCTTTTTCTAAAATACCTATTTTTGGATTCACGTACTACGGTGAAAACTCCATATCGAATCTTTGTGTGCAATACCATATTTCCGATAGTCACTGTAACGTAGGAGAGAATGTAAAAGTATTGTATACTCTTCATATAATTTTCTCTTCCCACTCTTCTAAAACTACTCTTACAAAATATTCTGCTTATATCTTTTTGACAATCGAGATAGATATTTGCAGAAATACAGTACTTATATTTCCTTGTAAATTCATGAGGCTGCACTGAGTTGGAAAAAGCTGCTTATGTGATGACTTTAAAGTTCTACTCTTTTCATGGCTTTGGGCAAAGGAAAAAAAAAAATTAAATAGTAACTTAACACTTGAAAAAATATAAACAATAACAACAAATAATTCTGAAATAAAAATTTACACAAAAATTATTTGATATAATTTGTTTGCGTTAGTAGATATGTAAAAGAGGACTTCGCAGGTTATTTATAGAAAATTCAAAATATGCGTTTCATTTTTCAAGGAAAAATTGTCATGGGATACTGTGTTAGAAGAAGAAATTGATAGAGCCATTTTGAAAAATAAGAAATAACGAACTTTGTCACATATAAAGGCTAATATGAAAGCTTTGAAATTCCGCTGTCTTTGCAGAGCTGATATAAGAAACTGAATAATGATCTTACATTTGTGGAAAGCATAAGTATTACTACGAGATCTACAGCTTATGTGTAGTAAGATTTGGTCTGTCTTTTACGATTTACAAAATTTATCAAACGTATTCCAAATATATTTCATGTTGTATTCTGTGTTCTGAAGATTCATACTTTGAATTATGTCATCTACTTCAACATTAGATGCTTCATGAAAGCGAGAGTCAGCCACTTTTGACACCTGAACCTAGCAGCTCTGTTGCGTCAAATTACGTAAGCTGTTTTGCATCCGTAGGGCAGTGCAGCTAGATTCTCTAACTTGATTATAACATGAGAAATGCAGAGGAGGTAATAACATTTGACAACTTTTTCGCGAGTGAAGGTTCAACAATTCTGCTTATATTCATTGGGTTTCGTTTTCACTTTTCCTTCTTCTGCCTTTTCTACCTGCTCTGTACCTTCTGCTTTCTCTTCATCTAATGTTGTTTGTTGAGAGAAAGTGTACATAAACCATACAAGCTCTTTCTCTCTTTCTCTCGCGTCGCTATTATATTCTTGTTCCTCTTCTAGTTAGGGTTAAATATTTCTTTTGTCCATTCTTCTTATTCCGGTGTTCATTACTGCTGACGCTGGAAACCAAACTCCATTCGTGCCTCTCTCCACTGTTTCCAAATTTCTTGAAGTCTTGGCCTTTTGTACCACTTCTATCCATGCCGTTCCTGGTTGGCCCCTTTTGCTTCTTTCTGATGGGGTCATTCCCTAATTTCGTTCCTCCGTCATTCTTTTTACGTGTCCACTCTATTGTAGTTGTTTTGTTTCTATTATATTCACTATGTCTGGTCCCTCCACTTCTTTCCTAATTTCTCTTATCTGTCTATTCTTTATATTTTCTTTTCTTGATTACCCTGCTGAACTTAAAACATCCACTTCTATAACTAAAATTTTGTTTCGATTCCTGTTGGAGATTTGCCATACTTCTGCATCATAGGCAAGTATACCTTGAATTACTGTCTTATATATTCGTAATTTTCTACGAGTATTTCTTGGTACATGTTTATTCCATCAACTTGAATTTACAGCATTAATTGCTTTCTTTGTTTTGGAAATTGTGTGCTCAATTTCTGTATAGCTTTGCCCGAGTTAATCTATTTTTGTGCCTAGGTATATACATTTTGTGCATGGTTGTATTATTTCTGCATTGCCTAGTTTCAATTGTACTTTCTCCTTACCAATAATTAAATATTTGGTTTTCTTTAAGTTCCTCTAGTAGGAGGAAACAAGATATCCATAGTCTAGTAACTTTTAAGCAAGCAAACAGTCCTAATATGTTTTCGTCGGCAAAAATACCGTTGAAAATGTATTCTTCCTCCCTCTACTTTTACTCACCACGAAGAAAACAAGTCTTCAGTGCTAGAAGAATGCCTTACAGATGTAGATACATTGGTTGTCTTGTGCTGGGAGGATTGTTTCTCATATGGATCTGCACTGCCAAATATGATCGGGACAAACACCGTGCTGATGTCGATTACGTGAATCCCTTACCCGATTCAAAAATATTCCCTCGTGAGTTGTTATATGATATGCCACCCAAAATAACCACACCGTGTCCTTTAGGCAAGATTAGGATTGGAAACAAATGCAAGCGCGGATTTTCCAATGTCACACGTGAGTAGTATCTTTATTTAGCAATATATATTTCTCTTTCTTTGTCTATACCATTCTCACATTTGTGATTGTGAGTGAGTGATTAGGGTTTAAGGGCCCGTCGACAGCTAGGTCATTAGAGCCCCTTGTCTTGTGTCTCCTTGTGTTTATTAATTTATGATTACGAATTACAGTGGAGAAAATGCAACCCTAGAGCCATACGTAAATCTAAATTATGGTAAAAGGACATTGTTCAAACAACTCTTTTGGACTGGGAAGTCTGCTGGTCTCAAACTCGTACATTTAAAAATAAGCATTTGTTAATAAGACGTTATTCAGGTCTATTAAATGATTTCACAACAAACTGGGGCACTCGGCTCCTAATACTCCTTTAAATGTAATCATTCTCTGTCTTAATAGAATTTGGAAATACCCGGCGTTGCCCGTGGATTAACCATTTATCCCAAGACCTTTTAGACTTAGGTTGCACTTGTCCAAATGCCTTGTGTTTCTGTGGAGACATCAAGCGGTTTTGCAAATTATAAGTTACATACACACATGGTTGTTGTCGTTTTCTCACAATATTATAATGCTTTTCTTAGTACTCGTAGTTAGAGCTGGACATTTATTTCGACCAAAAGTATAAAGAAGAATTTAAAATCTTGAGTGATATTACACAGCAGTAAACAACACTATTACGGCTTGTCTTGATAAGGTTAGTCGTTTTCAAGCAAGCAAACATGCCTAATGGCCCATTTCCTTGGAAGTAAACACCATTTTAAATGCACCTCTCCAAAGGCTACTTTTACCTAACACGAGGAAAGCAGATGTTCAGTAAGAAGAATGACATGCAGACGTAGCTGGGTTGCTTACCTTCTACTGGGAGGACTTATTCTCATGGTTCGTGCTGCCGCATGTGACGAGCACAAAGACGATGCTGGTGTCAATTATGAGAATCCCTTACCCGGTTCAATAACAGTGGTCCTCGTTTTTCGGTACCTAAAAAGTGTCCAGACGGTTACGTGTTCGTCATTAAGGATAACAAATGCAAGTACGGGTATTTCAACGTTGGTGAGTAATTGTTTATCAATATTTCATTCTATATATTCTGTTATTCACTCGTGACCGCCCCCGTAACGCAGTTGGTAGCGCGCTTGCCTCTGACGCGGAGGACCCGGGTTCGATCCCCGGTAGCAGCATGGTGATATTTCCCCCGCTGAGAGTTCGGGTACGGGGTGCACTCAGCCACGTTAGGTCCGGGGGGACAACTGAGGAGCTACTTGATGGAGAAGTAGCGGCCTCAGGTCGCGAAGGCCGCATAACTGACCGGGAGGGCTCGGGGCGCTGACCACGTCCCACCCTACAGTATTGCACCCCATCAATGTCACCTGTAATGGGAAGAGGTGGGGTACGCAGGGGCTAGGGGTTTAGTTTTATTACTTTTTTGCGAATCACAGCAATTTAAAACGTAACATATACAGAATATAATTATTATAGGAGCTGATGAAATATATGAGTATCATTTTGATAGTAATCTTAGCAGTATATGTATAAATTGCTTTAGAACCGACCGAAATGAACGTTCGTTCGAGAAGCAGACCCTCTGAACATATAATAGAAATATGGCGCCGGTCTGTCGATCGAGAAATCCTTTGCAGTATGGTGGACATGCTCATGACAACAAAACCCCGGATTACAGGCGAAAACTATGGTTTTCTTGATATGTGCTTAAGGTCTATATTACACTATCACACAATGTGTCTCACAGAAATGTAATTACATAATATAATAAAATATTTTTCAGTGTAATATAGCATCTTTGATTACATTTAGCTATGACATGATTTGTGATAAGGACTGTACTAGCTGTCACAGCTTTGATCGCATTTGTGAATGATTAGAAGTAAAAATGGCAGACTGCCTCTACCCTAACCTTCAACTACAGAAGTCCCGGGTTTGATTCCTGCCAGGAGGGTGGGAGTGCTTCATTAGTCAGAATTATTCACCATTCCCCAGAATATGGAAAATGAATGTGAATGCGTGTGTGAATTTAATGTGGTAACCAAAAGCAATACAAACCCACGGCAAGAGAGTGTGCTACTGAGCAATTGTTACAAAGGTAAAAAAGTCAGCGATATGACCATAGATGTACGTATATAGGGGCATATAAAACGGGGAAAATGGCAGACAAATATACCTAATCAGTGGCTACCATCAAACTTCTCATTTGAAATGCTCTACAATTCAAAACCAAAACAAAGTATCTACTGGAAATATGTAAAATCATAGCAAAAGTAATTAGAAATAGATGAAGGATGTAAAGCGAGCGATGTCAAGAAGAAATTAAATGGATTGTGTAGCCAATATTTAGAAGAAAACACTTTTTTCTTTGATTTCTTGTCTAGTATTAACGCAATAACCTTTATTGTACTTACAGTTACACCACATACTGTTAACTGTTGGGTATCTATTTTAAAACTGTGATAACATACACGATAAAAGGTTTAACATCGTTAAATGAGATCACATCATATGATCAAAGATTTTGTCACATTCTGTGACACAGAAATGTGATAGTGTAACACAGGCCTTACATTGATGTCACATCGGTTTTCAAGGGAGCCCATATGCATGCAAATTCGTGTAGAAAACTACATTTGGCTGCTACAGAAAAAATAGAGCATGATTATCCGGGTTTGTGGGCCCTGGTCTAGTGGAAAAGCTCCTTCCAGACGTTTCGTTCGAAGATGCGTCGAACGTCCTCAGTGGTGTGACTGTAGTACTCTGGTAGTCTCTGCCAGACGCCAGACGCCAGTTCGAGTCGAACGGAGGTGAGGTGATTTTCCCCCGGTCGAGTGTCTTTACCGCAGTACCTAGCCGTCATAGCTAAGTGGGGGCTGCTTCCATTGTGATTGTTGTCGATGGGCTGGCATTTACTGTGTCTGAGGCTGTTGATGGCGTATGATGTTGAATTTGTCTTCAGTCCGGTTTTTTGCGTGCTTTGTATAAATCTGGATGTCAAGCTTTATTTAAGCGCCGTGTTTCTTCCTTCCTGTTGAAGTTATCTTTATGTTTGAAAATCTCTGAGGCTTCGCGACTGTGTCTGAATACGTATAACGTGTTCCTCTGGCGCTAGTAATGCGTGTTCTGCGATTGCAGACTTTTCTGTTTGTCTCCAAGGGCAATATCTTTTATGTTCTGTCACGCGTGTGTTTACCATACATTGAGTGATCCCTATGTAGACAGAGCCACTTCTCTTTTAATAATGTTAACACAGTGTGCAGTCTTTCGTAATATTCCAACTTACAACGGTTTTCTTCTCATAACCTTGACTCAGTCCTTTCACTGTCTTTCTTCACTTTCTCTGTCTCTCATACACTAGCTCTGACGATACACTCACTCAACACTTATTAAACTCTTCACGACGACAGACAGCTATCTTGCACTTACCGACACATTGACCGACTCATTTCTGTAACTCCTACTCGTTGCCTCGTCTCCTTAACTAGCGAGAATGTCGTAACGTCTCAAACTTCTACAAACACGCCTGCCGTCGGACACTTCTTGAATACTCTGGAAGCTTCTTAGTATTACCGCGCGATTGTTGGTCACGTGTTTGCTCGCGTGTGTGGTGTGGGGAATCTTGACCTTGAACACCTTTGTCACGGGCCGTGCCAATGGAGCCCCGACCGTCCTTTGTTGTGTCACCGCTGCCGTGGAGCGGCGTCACAATATTAATCGGAAATGCCTTAGAGTCGATAGGGGAATTTATGGCGAATAGCTTCCAAAATACAAAAATTGTGCATATGCAATGTAAGATTTTAGTTTTTCACTGCCCTCATACTAATAATATAATTATTATAAGTGATGATTTGCACTAATATTGACAATATTTTGCTTATTAATGATAATATCGTTTCTTTTTTTCAGGTGAGTATTTACAAAATTCTTCTGGAATGAAGTATGTGTACGTACGACATATTGGTGAGTGTGTCTAATTCATATTTACTTTTTAAAATGAGAATTGTATTACTCTACTGCTAAGCAACATTTCCCATTATGTTTACCATAAGTGTAATGATAATGATAATGATAATGATGATAATAGTATTAATAACCCTTAGCCTAACAGCCGTTAGGTAAACCTTACTAGCGCTAAACTACAATATCAGATCTTCATATCGATTTACCCCTCATGTTTAGTACATTAGCAATTTGATTTTGTGTTTAAATACCTTTAGAAGTTATTGATTATATTACTCGTCTTCAAGTAATACAAAAGCCAGTATAAGTATGTTTTACAGCTCATAGTTCAAAATAATAATTGGTCTACTACTACATAAGTTAACCCATAAATACTCAAACATCAATTTAAGTTGTATCCACGAAGGATTAATTTAGTGTACTGAGAATAAAATAAAAAGGGATTTTTACCTATATTTATTATGTAGTATGCAAAACATTTAAAATACCAAGTTATTTTGCAGTTCGTAGTGCTATTTATGGAACGACTTTTTACTGAATGGACGGTTGGTAATGTACATATATTATTAGAATTATATTTGCAATAAATAAAAAATCTGATGTGTTGCACACAAGTGACTTTCTCTACCTTTTTACTAACTATTCTTACAATCATTCCAATATCTTCTTCATGTTTGTCAAGATAAAAATTTGTAGAAATGATTTTGCTGTTAATCTTTTTGTAGGTGCTAGGGAAATGGGGGAATACAGTAGACTTTGAGCGATAGTCAAAAGTTTTAAAGTTTGTTGCTATAGGAAGGCTTTGAGATTCGTTCTCTTAGCAGGCCAAGATAAAAAGGTGTGTAATGACCTTCCATTTGGAAAAAGTTTAAGTATTGCAAAACTCGCACAAATAACAAGGAATATCTCCAAAATAGTTCACTCAAAAAAGAAATTATTTGAACAAAATGGTGTATTTTAACGAGGGCTACATAGGCTATAGAAAACAAAAATTAAAACAAGATTTCATTTGCCTTAAAAGTGCCTTAAACGTATGGCACTTTAATCAAAATCATTGTAACTATTTCTGAGAAAAACATTTTCGAAAAAAATGTACATGCAAAGAGTAGTTTAGGGTGGAGGAATTTTCTGCAACATCTTCGTGCATCATCCAACAGACAGAGCAATTAACAGACTTCGCCTTTTTTCAATGAGACTCTGCAACAGGTTATATGGCCAATCTTTTGATGAAAGAATTTATTGATAGTTTGTTTCAGGAGAGAATTAGTAGTAGATTTGTGGCCTCTTCGATTCCCCGATTTAACTTCCTGCAATTTCTATTTCTGGGGTGGCTTAAAACATAAAGTGCAGAAGACAAACTCACACACCCTAGAAGAATTAAAACAAAATATCCGCCAGAAAATTGCCAGCATTTCTCAACGTGAACTACGGCGAGTGATGGATAGTTTCCTAAAGAGGCGCCAAAATGATGGACACTACGACAGCCAGTTTCAGCATCTCTTTACATGAGTTGGTAAGCAAAGCCTTTAAAAGTAATTTTAAAAATACTTTATGGTTTCATCTGCACCTTTCTATACATAATAACGGCAGACGACAAGGAGTGCCGAGGATGTGGATAGGCAAATGCAGCCGATTCGTAAGTTTTTTGTCCGTTAGTTTTAGGAGGCTGATTTTGTTTTGGCTGCGTGAGGATTACTTGACTAGTTGAGAGTCCAGACTTGATCAATATTATTTTACTTTGTTGTTTACTTTGAAATGAGATCGCAGAGGAATTGAAACTGAACTGGTAATAAATACAGCGAGTAGCAGCCTTGCGTCATAATTACAATGTTCCGTGACAAGGTGGAAATAAGACTAACAAATAAATAAAATAAAAATTACAAACACAACAGTGAAGTATAATGATAGTATGTATATGCATACCACGTGATCACCGAGGCATTGTTCCTGTCCTCTTGGTTTAATTCCACGCGCATGATAACGTTTATTTAATTGAATGGGAATAACAACTGAGTCACCACTACAAAAATGTAATTTACTGTAACAAAGCAAAAAGTTGAAGCCAACATCCGCTTTGAACTGTAATCATGAAGTGTGCTCTCGGCTATTATTTCATGCTGTCATATAAAAGTTCCTCCTGCTGAAGTCGTTAGCGTATTTGTTGGATAGCGTGCAAATCAATAGGACTGTATACTGAAAGATTTGGATAAAGAAAATGTTGAGGAAATCAAGCTTAATATTGGGTATGGCTCTATTGTTGTTATTGCTTAACAAAGTGGAATGCACCGATATCGATGAAGATGAAACAACTACGACAGATCTTTCTTTACAATCGGATACCAAAGTTGGTCCATCATCTTCAACTGCTCCGGATAAGCGACTGTGCCCAGAAGGTCAGGTGTATGTAATCAGCAAAAAGAAATGTAAACATGGTGCTACTGATGTATCTGGAGGTGAGTCAATAACTTAAAAAATACTGAGTAGGTAGCAGTCAATGAAAATTAACGCAACCCGACATGCACATGACGCATGGTTTGAAGGAAGCGTTTAAAAGTCGCAGTGGCAGCGTAAAGTAACTTACCTAACACACGTTTGATTTTATATTTGCTTAACACGTGTATATACAGATTTAGAGAGCTTTAAGATTTAGTTTTCATTAATTTACTCTTTAGTTCATCTGGATCATTACAGTTTCGCATACATCTAACGCTAATTCACAATACTGACGCACAACAAAGCACGTAGGTTTCCATTTGTCAATCGCCATCTGCTTTAGATTTTACAATCTTCAGTTTAGAAAACAATTGCTCATACATATATGTTGAGCCAAACATGGTACTAAAATATGCACCAAATAAGTGGAGAGACGAAAATCTTGCCATATCAAGTAAATGTAAACTAGTTCTATTTTCTCATCTGTATTTGACACAATGAGCTTTAAGGTTTTTGGTTTTTGGTTTTTTTTAATTGCTGTATTTTCCAATCCACTTCTTTACTAGACATTTTAAGCTTCAGTGAATATTTAAACGTTATGATTATACAAGTGACAAAGGTTTGTTTTATATTATTCTTTTAAAATGTCTTAATATTTCCTACTGTGATTTGCTTCTGACCTGCTTACGTTCGTAATGTCCTTTAATGTTTGACTTGTGAACACAAATCGAAACTTTCTAATACAACAGAAATTTCACATTTCTGTCCATAACACAACAAAAATAGTTCTTTCCACTCCTCTGGGATTGGGAAGGTTACCTTCCGTTTTCGTTGTTTCTACAGAAGCATGTCGTATCGATGAGAAGTATACCACTACTTGTTTACGTTTGAACGCGTGTTGATTGAAGATGGAGAGCTGCCAGAGGGCTACTTATTGCTTTCCCCTGACGGTCGTATTACATCATATCTGTCAGACTAACATGAAGACATCCCTGATTTGCTAAATGTTACAGTATTCTGCAGCTGAGTTTCTCGCAGCATATTTACCTATTCTGATACCACAAGGAAACTTTGGCAAGAAATCATTCTCATTTCCTCAACAAACTACTATTATAGTTAATATATTATATTATATATAAACATTAGTAGAAATAGCATTATTGCATGTTTTCTTTTAGGAGGGAATACAGTTGGGTTTAACCCAAATCTTTTAAGAGCTGATCGAATTTCGTCCTCTTTCAATGGACAAAGGTTAAAAAAGGACGATTAACGGTTACCTGTTTTAGAAAGCGTATATTATATATATTTGAAAAATGAACAACAATAACGAGGAATATCTCGAAAATGTTAGCTCTACAAAAACATATCTTTATATACAAAAATCTGATGTGTTGCATTCACATGACTTTTTCTACTCTTGTACTAACATTTTATCATTTTAAAACCTGAAACCTGTACAAAAGCTACATTTCTATATCAAACATAGACAATTTGATAAATTGTGTGCGAGTAAAGTAGGACTTGTGAATATCTTACGTAAAAGAAACGTGACAAGAGAAAACAACGTGATTGTTGCGTTGCATTGCATGAAAAAAATACATACACGTGCTGAATTTCGTCGTGATCGGTCTAGTGGTTTGGGGGGACAAACATACAAATTTTACTTTTTCTACTACGTATAGTAAGTAGAGGAAGTATTGTATTCCACCCAAAAATTCGATGTGATTTCATCGTAAATATATGTTTTGAAGCTCCCCGAGTCCAAAAAGGAATTTTTAGGTGGGATGCAATACCTCCTCTACTTCAGCGAGTGTGTAACAGAGAAAGCAAGCAAACTGCTGTGAGGGAAATTCTGATGGAGAATTGTGTATAGATGTTACAGCATCGTTGGACCCAATATTCTCATATAGAACAGGCTAAAATAAGGCCTCTCTTAGAGCTACTTTACAGACGTGATCATTTCTGAGTGAAAACCACAGAGAACCCGAACTCTACTGGTCAGTCAGTAAGTGTAACCAATTGCAAACATAAGTACAAATAGCCATGGGGAATACCGCACTCACTGAAAGCAACCATGTTGCTGTGGTCGGACGTCCAAAGCTTTGTCATTGCGGGGAACGATAGCGGATACGAGATGAGGCCAGTTCATGTTAAACAGTGCATTCGCAAAGTTAGGTTTATGTTTTCAGAAAGAAAATACTCATTTTTACTATCCCCTGCTGTTTACCTATATTAAGTGTAGGAAGTACTGTATTCGCTAAAAAATTCGCTATCGAGATTTCACCAAAAATATATATTTTAAGAATTAAGAATGGCAAACTGGGGTAAAATACCAATAAGGTCGAAAATAGTCCTTAATGATAAAGTATTGGAACAAGTACCGTCCTTCAATTATTTAGGGTGTGAAATCAGCAATGAGAAAGACAAAGATACGAACAAAAAAATTAATGAGATTTCAAACAATCTATGGAACAATTCACAAAACCCTAAAGAATAAAACAAGATCTGAAACAAGAATAACATTTTATAATACCATGGCGGTCCCAACGTTACTTTATGGATGCGAAAACTGGGTACCTACACAAAGAACCATCAGCAGAATACAAAGTTGCGAAATGAGATTCTTGAGAAGAACAAAAGGATGTACAAGAGAAGATAGAATTAGAAATGAAAATATAAGAAATGAATTACAAGTGGAAGCTATCACCTCAAGAATGGATAGGTACAGAAGAAGATGGTTTGAACATGTTGGGAGAATGGATGATACAAGACTGCCAAAAGTAGTTTTCCAATATAGTCCTAAAGGAAAGAGGGACGTAGGGAGGCCGAGGAAAAGATGGAAGGAGACTCTGTGAAGACGGAACAGGCGAGAGCCTAATCCATGAAGTGAAGAAGAAGAAGAAGAAGAAGAAGAAGAAGAAGAAGAAGAAGAAGAAGAAGAAGAAGAAGAAGAAGAAGAAGAAGAAGAAGAAGAAGAAGAAGAAGAAGAATTAGACTGAACGTCCTAGTTCGGGCTAGGGTTTCCTGCGACGGTAAGTTGGCTTACGACTACATTCCCAGGTTAGCCAACTCCATAGGACTTTCACTTTTGTCTTTGCTTCCACTTCTGTCCATGTTTCGCTATTGTGGACCACAAGTTTCCTAGATGACACTTCACTCCAGCGGTTTTTGTTTTGCCTTCCTACATTCCTTTCTTCTACTCTTGGTTCCACATAGTCACTGCATGAATCCACTAGGATCATGTTGCTGTGTCTTTCAGAGACGTTATCTTGCGGATGTCCTTATTCTTCAGATGTTGAGTAGCTTTCGCTCCATTTTCCTCTGGCAAATTTCTAACATGATCGTTCCCTTTTTATTAATGACTATGCCTGTCAGCCATACATCAGCACTGGTAATATGAACATGTCTATGTCCTTTTTCTTCATACTGCTGGATTTTTCTAGTAGAGCCCAACATTTCTCCTAGGTTTGTGTAATGCGTTTGATTTCGTTCTGAGTGTGGTTGGAAAAGGATACAGCTTAGCTTGAATAAACGTATTCATGGATGCCGATTTTGTGGTTTCCGATCTGGATTGGTTGCTTCGTGTGTTTGTCGTCATCTTTGTTTTTTGTAAGATTTATTTTTTAAATGCTGCAATCCTATTTCGAGACTACTTTTAGAAGAAGATCCCCACGTAAGTGTATATGGACGTGTGTCTATGTAAACAACACAACTCTAGAAAAATTAAACTGCGTGACCACATTGATATTCAAGTCCAACAGATTTTAAGGATGTAAGACGAAGCTTTTTAGGAGAATCACTTACCGCAAACTATCCTTTCTGTGTTATATATATGTAACGTCCTACAGAGGGAGGTATCTAACTGCACTGGGACCTATTTTGGATCTATTGTAAGCTACCACCTCCCTCCAGGAGAAAATGAAAGGTGAAGGGAAACACACCAGCCGGCAAGGCGCAGAGACGTACAGATCCCTAACAGTTTTAGAGACAACGTCCAGGTGCAGCAAAAAGAGGCCTGAGAAGTAGCGGACATAACACAAGTATCCACACCACCTGCCTGTGACTGCCAAAACCGCCGCGCTGACAACCAGACCTGAAAGATGGCAAAGGAACAAAATGAAAAATGAAGGAAAGGAATCCGTAGATCAAATAACCCACTTCAGATTCGCCTTGCGACAACTTGGAGTGTTCCATCGACTGACATTGTCCCTAAGAATGCGCCCACATACGTTACCGCCCGAGCCACTCCGTTCGATAAACTACTCTTTACATGAAAATAATTTCTGTATTTTTCATTTCCTCAAAAACATCTCCACGTATTTTGATTAAAATACGATATGTTCAGGTATTTGCATGACAAAATATAAAATGTATACCTTTAATTTTCTGCCAATTGGTCAACTGTTAGAGGTAGATAAAATCTTTCTGCACAAATATATATGTAGTACACAACTTATGCCAAATAAAATTTGTTGTGGCTTTAATTATTTTCGAGATGTCTTTGTTATTTGATTGAATCTTTAAAAAAGTATGTTTCCTTATAGTTGTCACTCGTGGAAAATGTAATTTCAGTCATTACTAGAGGGTGGAGACCTGCGTAGTCACACGCAATACAGCTCGTAGAATAAATGGCATAATCGGTACCGCGCAGCCGTCGTATATGCATGCGCATCAGGAGACGCTTGCAGTTATGTACCTGCAGAGAACAGTAGAACCCATGTGCACAAAACTTGCGACTCTTTGTACAGAAATCATATAAAGAAATCAGCACTACCTTCTTGTGAATACTGCATTCCTTGCCATTTTTAGGGCACCGTATTACTTCATGCTTTCATTTTATTGGCTGATATTGTCACCTGTTAGTATAACAGGCAAGCTACAACCCCAACAGCTTCCCCACAATAAGGATGCAGGAGAGGCCAATGGATATCAGAAGATACGCTCTATCACTATTTTACTATTGTCTTCGAGTAGGAATATAAATAATATCTGATCTACATTCCAAGCGCAAACCGTCCTGGTACACATAATCCTAACGCGCTCTCCACGTGGTCTCTGCGAACTGTCAATTCCTATCTTGATTAGCGCCGATTTGGGGCATCTCATATTGGACACTTCTGGGAGAAACGCCACAATCTACTATGAAAGATTACTTCTTTAGGACCAAGAAACGTATTGTCATCCTACTGCAAAAGCCGTTGATATGCCGATGGTATTCTAAGAGCGACCTGCGGATGAATGTTGCATACAAGATGATTTTCCCACTCCATACCCATCCAGCAAGCTGCCCAGAATTGCCAGTGCAGTTGTAGAACTAAACGAAGGATGTGCTCCAAACGAAGTTTCATCACGTGTTTGCTTCTTGGAGGACTTCTTCTGGCCTGGATCAGTGTATCTCACTGTGATGATTATGTAGATCCAGTAGATGCATCTGTAGCGTGCAAGACGTGCCAGCGACCTCTTTGGGATGTTCCCATAAAAAAGAAATGTCCGCCAGGATATATTTACGTAGCTGCGAAGAACAAATGTAAACGCGGCGCTACTCTTCCACCTTAGGTAAGTAAATGTGAATTGAGAGATACAGAACGTATGTGTTTTGTTTCTTAGAAACACAATCTCCCTGACATTTGTAAGAATACACTTCTAGCGTCTGTTACAGGAATGGAAAACAATGAAACTGATTATCATATTTCTGATAACAGCTTCTAAAATTTCTAAGTGACATACAGGTATGAAATTAATATATGCAATGCTTAATATTATGACATAACCACTCCAATGCTTGAGAAGTTCAAGTGTGGTGAACGTACTTTTGATCCTTTTTACTTTCTCCACTACATACAGTAAGCAGGGCAAGTATTGTATTAGACCCAACATTTCGAAGTCGAGATTTCACTGGAATATATGTTTTGAGGTCCTCTGAATAAAAGAAATGCACCTATAGAAAAAATGTGTGTATATGTGTGTGTGTGTGTGTGTGTGTGTGTGTGTGTGTGTGTGTGTGTGTGTGTGTGTGTGTGTGTGTGCGCGCGTTTGTCTGTGAACAACTCAAAAACGGAAAGTCGGTTAAAAACCAAAGTTGTTGTTTAAATTTAATATATTTCAAGGATACAACACAAAGATTTTTAAGAACACTGTTTCACCTAAACTACGTTTTATATGGGAAATTGAAAATTTTGATTTTCTCGAAAATCGGTCTAACAACTTTAATTAAAATGTCATATGTTTAAGATATTTTAATGACCAATGAAATTTCTGGCTATAGCCGATGTAGTACTGTTTACTATTGATGAGTTTTGCGTAACTGATATACCGTAACAGATACACCAAATCTTACTAAGCAAAAAACACACGGGTTATGTCCAAATACATTTTCTCTTTTTTGCTGATTCAACCACTTCGGACATATTTGTTGTTATTCGTGTGATTTTGCAGTACTTAAACTTTTCTCAAATGGGAGGTCGTAATTCACTTCTCTCACTCTCACTCTGACTCTCACTCTGACTCTCACTCTGACTCTCACTCTGACTCTCACTCTGACTCTCACTCTGACTCTCACACTCACACGCACACAAAGAAAGAGAGCTGTTTTCTAAAAATACTTTTTTTGGATCCAGGGCCCTCAAAACATCGGGTGAAATCTCGAGATCGAATTTTTGGGTGGAATACCATACTTCCTCTACTTACTATACGTAGTAGAGAAAGTATAAATAGTGGGAGAGAGAATCAACATCCTAATACATCAAATGGTTAAAAGTACACCGTTTCTGTGTGGATTATTCTTTTCAAATCCTAGGAGTTTCATCACACCATCAGATAACCACAAAATAATCTTCATACTTTCTTAAATGTATCGATGAGTATAGGAAAGCACACAAAGACGCAATAATTCTTTCAAAAAGGATCCTAAATAAAGTATTTGGTAAAAAGTGAAATAATAACCCCATTTTCTCTTCTTATCGAAATCTTACTTGAAGTAAGACTAATAAACATTTGGATGCAAGTCAGGTATATTTTCCTGTAGTTGCTTCTTGGAAGTTCGAATACGTCACGGGATTCACAGAAATTACAAACGTGTTAAGGTGTGATTTCTTGCATATTTAACAGCCAGACTCGTGTCGTCCATAGACAATCGCTGGTAAATCTCGAATGCGAGGACCTTGAAATGTTATCTTGCAATAATGCCAACTGGACTCAACATTCATCAATTACATCAACTGCTACAAAAATATCATATGTTTGAGATATTTTGATCACAAATGAAATGCATATCTTGGATTTTCTGGCTATAGCCCCTGTAGTCGTATTTACTCTGGACGACTTTTGCATAACTGCTAAACCCTTAGAGATAGACCAAATCATACTGTACAAAAAATGTAGATCTTGCTAAAATACACAATTTATGTCTTAATAAGTTTTCTTGTAGGGTGAACCATTTCGGAGATAGTCCTTGTTACGTGTGTGAGTTTCTGAAAACAAAACTTTCGTGAAATGGAACATCGTTGTTCATTTTTTTATATGTTAAATGTGCAAAGACAACAGAATCTCAAAGCCTTAAAAGATTTGACTATCGCACAAAGCCTACTGTATTCTAATATTCCTCTACAAGGAAATAAGCAATAAGATCATTTGTTCAAATGTTTATTTTAACTAACACGAAGTTGATTGAGTGAATGTGTAGGGTTTAACGGCCCGTCGATAACGAGCTCATTTGGGCTAACCCGAAGACGATATAGGAATAAGAGTTTGCAAGAATGGTTAGTACGAGAGTAGAGAAAGTCATGTGAGTGCAACACATCAGATTTTTGCAAAATGACTCATATCTGAACACGTATTTGTTTCCGTACATATGTTTATAGGAACATTTATTCTAGTTTTGACCAATCCCAACTCCTGTTGCAAAATCAGAGACATTTATTAAACATCCTGTACAGACAGCCTATGCAAAAGAAGAGCATAACTCAAGGAAATCATACTGTGACTTTGGTGGGTGTAAAGTAAAGAAGACAGATGTAGTCGAGATAAAGAAACACTTTTATTTCCGTAAACAGTAACTTTGTACACTCGTTGCAACAGCAAGAAAGTCTTTACCGATTCACCAACAGCACGGCTCCGAATTCGTAACACAAGAACTGTCCCTTCTCACACTTTACCGCTATTTATATCTCCCAGGCACTGTTCTGGAAACTTCAGGAGAGTACAGTTATTATTGCGGTCAAATACAAAGCAGACAATTCCAGAAGTCTCTATCCCTTTCTCTCTTTCGGCAAGCGCCCCAACAATGCGGCCATTCTCTATCTCTTCCCTTCGGCTCCTTTGCGGTAGTGCCGACAATAATGCGATGGGCGACACTGCTCCCTCCTCAAGGCTCGTCGTTAGGCCAGGTAGGCGACTGGCTGGGTCCCCCCTCCCCCGTGCAGGCAATCAGATGCGGCGGGCGCGGTGACACTGCTCCCTCCTCAGAGTTGGTCGTCCCGACCAGCCTTTCACTGCGGCGTCTCCCTTGCGCACCGGTGGACTAACCCATCCGACCTCTTCTCCAGGAGGCACGATCCTAGGTATCGCTATTGGATGGTGTCCCTTGGTCCGGGTAGGACGATGTATGCCATCCTGCTTCGAAATTCTGCAACAGTACCGCCGGTCTTGACGGTCCCTCGTCCAGTTGCCCTTCTTCCTGGTGTGTTGACGGGCCATCCTGCGCACTTGGAAACGGCTCACTGAGTACCATGTCCGCCGACCTCTCTGGCGCACCTTCGCAGCCACCTTGCTTTCGATGGGTCCGGCAACAACCCCCGCCACATCCGCGCGAGTCACGACCACCGCTGCACTCGTGTTCACTCGTGCTCGGCACGGCCTCTCCTGTATCCTGCCGTCCACGATGATGTCCGCCATTCTTCCGTTCACGACACTATGCGTCAGGTGATTGGATGGCTCCGACGGTCCCCCCATGTCCCACGCCAAGTCGGTTCTCGCGTGTTGCTCGTTTGCTTGTGCGCTTCCCTGCTGATCGTCCTCCACGTCATATCCTGGTTGGTTACGTACCCGACACACTCCTCCAGGGGATCCTCGACGACGTCCCTGAACTGCCCCTTTGTCTTTCCCGAGACGTACACTTTCGTTATCTGAAACGGGCGCAACTGTCGCCTCGGCCACTAGGTGCTCCCTCCCCGGATCCGCGCTATTCCGTCTGCCCCTGGTATCCAGTACTTTGACGCTCTCGTCAACTCTTACTACCAGGGCGCCAAGACGTTCCCCGTCGTCCTCCACGACGTCCACATGCTGGCAGAGGTCTTCCACCTTTTCGCCGAGTTCTTCCACGTCTTCCGTCACGCCAATCAGTTCGCCGAGTTGTTCCACGTCTTCCCTCACATCAACCAGTTCGCCGAGTACTTTCGCGCCTTCCGTCACGACGACGAGTCCCCCGTCAATCTTCGCCAATAGCTCCGTCTTCATATCTTTCAGCTCGGCAGCGAGGTTGTCGTTTGCCGTCTTCATCTCTGCTTTCATCTCTTGTAAAAAGCTCACCAATGTAGCCTCCATCGTCATCCCACTCCTGACACCATTGTGACTTTGGTGGGTGTAAAGTAAAGAAGACAGATGTAGTCGAGATAAAGAAACACTTTTATTTCCGTAAACAGTAACTTTGTACACTCGTTGCAACAGCAAGAAAGTATTTACCGATTCACCAACAGCACGGCTCCGAATTCGTAACACAAGAACTGTCCCTTCTCACACTTTACCGCTATTTATATCTCCCAGGCACTGTTCTGGAAAGTTCAGGAGAGTTCAGTTATTATTGCGGTCAAATACAAAGCAGACAATTCCAGAAGTCTCTATCCCTATCTCTCTTTCGGCAAGTGCCCCAACAATGCGGCCATTCTCTATCTCTTCCCTTCGGCTCCTTTGCGGTAGTGCCGACAATAATGCGATGGGCGACACTGCTCCCTCCTCAAGGCTCGCCGTTAGGCCAGGTAGGCGACTGGCTGGGTCCCCCCTCCCCAGTGCAGGCAATCAGATGCGGCGGGCGCGGTGACAATACTAAACCTTCGCATGGTGGTTTCTGGCTTTGTGCCAAGTTTGCCAGCTTCAAATAACCGTGCTCCACCATTGTAAAAACTGTTAAACATGAAATTATGCCTCCGTGACCTTGCTTGTTCCATTGCAATTTTCTACAAGATTCTGGTGCCAGTGATTCCACAGCCAGATTGGCAGAATGTCTTCCCAACGAAATGTGGTTAAGTTTGGACTTCTGGGATTAATTATTGTTGCGTGGTTTGCTTTATCCGAATGTGATCAAGAGGATGAAGATCTGGAAGATCCTGTGGCATTAGGTCTCCTCTCAGGTGTTCCTATAAAAGCTTGCCGTGAAGGGTATGTTTACGTGAAGGAAAAGGACAAATGCAAACGTGGAGCTACTGGAATAATGCACCGTAAGTAACAATGGGTATGCTTTAGACTCTATTTGAGGCCTATGAAATTGATAATCTCAAAAAATAGCCAAAGTAGCATACTTAAAGTATTTTTCAAAATTTGTGATTGAATTTGAAACAAGAAAAAGATTACTCGATGGAAGCAAACATTGAAATTCTTTTGCAAATCTTTTACAGAACACAACATTGTTTCTCAGTGTTTCTTTAGTTACCTTCTCAACTGCGTATTTGAAGTACTATACTAAATAGGGAATGTATTGTATTGTAGCCAAAAACGGATAACACTATTTTCCTTGGAATACAAGTTTTCACATTCCCTCAATCCAAAAGAAGTAAAGAATTTTTAGGAAAAGGAGTGTGTATTTATCTCTACCTGTATATCTGTGAAGCGCATTACTCAAAAAGAAAAAGTCAGTTCCAACAAAACCTGGTATTATGTTCAATAGCTTCCAAGGGGGCAGTTCTAAGTATTTAAAAAATTGCCACCCTAGACTGCCCTTTGCGTGCAACATTTTTCGAAAATTGTGAATAATGAAAATTGGTTCTAACGATTTTGATTAAAATTCTCTATTTTTACAATGTTTTCTTGCCATATGAGATGTACTATCTTTCACAAAAGTAAATACCCCCCTTCAGCTAAACCTGCGCGAAGGGTCACCTAAACCTCAGGCGTGCTTGCATAAATGGTATGAGAATTAAGTTAGTCACGTGCTTCCCTTGCTGTTCAAAGGACGTGGCAGCTATGTCTCCTCTTAGCTCACTCACCTCACAGTTTTAAAAAAGTAATAGTTCAGCAATCCTTTTACATTAACGGGCAAACATTGCAAATTTAACTTCAGTGCACCTGCAGAAAATGTGTTCTTATGGCGTTTTATTAAATTGTGGACTAGAACTAAACTGATTCCAGTATTGGGTCCTAGACTTCCAGACGTGAGTTCAATGAGCGAGACGCAGTTAGTGTGTTGCCTATAGTGCAAGTGGCTAAGGCGTGTTCGTTCACATTGACAGTCGTGGGCTAACATTAGTTCGAATACCACTCAACATTACCTTTTATTTCGCTTTTCCTTGTTTCTTTCTTTCATTATTTGTATAACTCACGTGAAATATAACATTTTACAAACAAATGAAATCTATTTCTTTACACCACTTAGCGTTGTAACTTTCCCGCCGTCCTATGAATGCTGCAGTACGATTGCAATTTTAAAACTGAATGCTTTATAAGATATTAATTGCAATTGCTGAAGATAAATCAGGGAACACGCCTACTTCAACTGCCAATTAATATTTCCCTTTAAATATTCACATTCAGAGACATCCCTATAAATTTCGCAGACTATCGCCATATTAAAATATATAAGTGCGTAGTAGTGTAAATACGGTTTTAAGGGTCATAAAATGCATTGTTACAAGATCTGGATGCCGGAAAATAATGTAATTAGTGATACATTAAACAGAACAGAATGCAGTTGTGGTTACTTCAGCGGAAGCAACCTTTGCGCCTAGCAAGGATGCGACACGAAGATATTGAAGAAAAGTTCCTCTACCCTAAACTATCCCTTACACGGAAAAGTTTTCGAAAATTTTGATTTTGTTGAAACTAGCTCTAACGTTTTGTTTAAAACGCCATAAGTTTGAGATACTTTTATGACAAATGAAATGTATATCTTAAACTTTCTGGCTATAGCCCATGAAGTCCTATTTACTCTGGATGACTTTTGCATAAGTGGTAAACCGTAAGAGATAGACCAAATCTTACTCTACGAGAAATGTAGATCTTGCTAAAATACACAATTTATGTCCCAATAAATTTGTTTATAGTGAACCATTTCGGAAATACGCCGTGTTACTTGTGAGAGTTTTGGAGAACTTATACTTCTGTGAAGTGGAACATCGCTGTTCAGTTTTTTACATGTTAATCGTGCAAACAGAACGGAATCTCAAAACATTAAAAGATTTGACTGTCGCTCAAAGCCTACTATATTCTAATATTCCCGTTGCACCTACAAGGAAATAAGCAATAAGATAATTTGTACAAATGTTTATGTCAACTAATGCGAAGAAGATATAGAAATAAGAGTTTGTAAGAATGGTTAGTACAAGAGTAGAGAAAGTCATGTGAGTGCAACACATCAGATTTTTAGCTTGTATTTTAGTAATGAGAAAAAATAATATATCACTGGCTGTGACTACAAAAGCCTGCTTGCATGGAAGGAGCTAACAGCACCAGGATGATCAGGGCAGTGCGAGATGCACTCCCAAAAGGAAAAGAAGGTTTAGATAAATTTAAAATGTGGAGAAAAGGAGTCATATGCTGTACTGATTGGGGACATATAGGACTAGGCAAAAGAAGAGCAGGAAGATAGCTTCGCATGCTAGCTTTATGGGCCAAGATTACCCACTGGGCATAACCGTTATCCGCCAGAGTATCAATCTAAAACCTGTTGTACCTAACATTCTGCCTCCGTGACCTTCCTTGTTGCGCATTGGAATCTTCTACAAGCACAACTGATTAATGCGCTAGTGATCCTACAGAAAGGTTAGCAGAATGTGTTCCCAACGAAATCTGGTTAAGTTTGTACTTCTGGGATTAATAATTCCCGCGTGGTTTGTTTTATCCGAGTGTGAACAAGAGGATGAAGACCTGGAAGATCCCATGCTATCACCCGCCCTCTTTGATGCTCCTCTAAAAGTATGCCGTGACGGATATGTGTATGTGAAGGAGAAGGACAAATGCAAGCGCGGGACCATTGCAATTGCGCAGCGTAAGTAACAATGGGTTCTTTTAACCTCTATGGATGGCATAGAGCTGTAATAACCTCAATAACTGGTAAAAGTAGCATTATTCTTAGAGTAGTTTTCAAAACTTGGGACTGAATGTAGTGAAAGGAATAGGTTGCAAGTAAATATTGAAATTCTTTTGATGGACTTTCCACTATCACTTGTGTTTCTTGACGTGTTTCTCTAGTTGCTTTCAGCAAATACGTATAGTATTATTGGAGGTATGGTAACACACTCAAAATTCTTATCCAGATTTCATTAAAAATACGTGTTTCGAGACCCCCTCACTGCGGAAAAACATTTTTAGATAAATATTTGTGTGTGGGTGTGGGTATGTGTGAGTATGTGTATGAATGTTAGATCTGCTTAATTCAAAAAGGAAAAGTCGGTTAAATACCAAACTTGGAATTTAAGTTCATCACCTTCCAAGGATGCGATGTGAAGATTATCAAGAAAATTTCTCCACACCATATTACCCTTTGCCGTAGCTCAGTGGTAGCACGCTTGCCTCTGACGCCAGAATCCGGGTTCGATCCCCGGGACCGGCGTGGGAATTTTTCCTACATAAGGGGAGGGTAATCAGGTAAAGAAGTCTCTGGTATCGGTCTGTGCTGTCTGTACATTGATCTGAAACGAATTGAATCAACCTGTACATGAATAACCAAGGACGATTGATTAATTTTAATCAAAAAGAGATGCATTAAGATAATGCAAGAACGATGGGTATCAGTTTGGATAACCCATGAAGGAAATTTTGTGTTTATGGGAGTGTGGGAAAGGTTAAGAATCGCAGTGTATTCTTAGGGTATTATTTTTAGGCGGCGTTACATATTTTCGTCTTAAATGCAAAGCTACGAGCATGAAGCTATTCAAATGAGAGCTATCTAGTTTTGTTTTTTAACTGAAGGGAATGTGACTCAAAATAAACTCAATTAGAATCCTAAAACGTGTTTCTTCTGATAACCAGGTTAACTGCTCGCGCGCATATTGTTTGCAACTGAGCAATGGTTTTGAAGCTTCAGATTGTATTCTTAGCTTTCCAAAGAAGCTTGCTTTCTTTTCTTAAACCAACTATTCTTACAAAACTTTATTCCTGTATATGCTGCATGTTAATCGAGATGAATAAGTATTTGTAGAAATGGTTCTATTACATATTTTGTTGTAGGTACAATGGAAATTGGTAATACAGCAGGTTTAAGCTATAGTCAAAGCATTTAAGAGCTGGTTGCTGTATGAAGGCTTAGGGATTCCATCATCTTTACACGATCACGTCATAAAAACGAGTAACGACTTTGTAACGAATGTTGTGTGCTATTTAGCTGTTATTAATCTTCGTTGGAATGAAAGTCTTTACGAAGTTTTATTACTCGTGGCCTAGCACCAGTCTGAGAGCTATAAGATTCTATTCAGGGAGTAATATGGTTCTATTTTATAGATGAAACAATCAATATTATTGTAATGAATGTTTTGAACAATTTATTATCACTTAAAAATCATTATCCTCCTCATGAAACACTTTTACAGTTTTCTCGATAAATATGGCGGACTTCTTCGCTAATAAACAAAATGGCTAGGCATAGCCAATGATTGTGAAAAGTCAATGTTCTTTTCTAATCTCGCCGCATTGATTCGCATTGATCTCAATCAATTATTGACAATATAGTTACTTTTTGTGAACATCACAAAATTTCACAGTTAATTATTCACTTTTCGACGTATTATTATTTCTCGTTATAATGTCGATCAAAATCACTTCTTTCTTCTTCGTTGTATCACACAAGAACAGAAGAACTCAGACTACACTGCCTATATTTTAACATGATTATTTCAGGGGGCTTTCTGTTGCCTCTATATTTACAATTTGAATTATTTCAGAGGGCTTACACAAAAATAGTGACTCAACTTCATATTGAGAAAAGTATAATTATTTAAAAATTCGAACCAATAACAAGAAATATCTCGAAAATGGTTACCTAAAGAGAAAATATACATCGAGAGCTTTGACCAGATCTAACACTTTTGCGTATTAAGTGTTTATCTTTTAAGGTTCATGTCTTATTCAAAAGTCATCCAGAATAAAGAGGAATTCAAAGGCTGTTCCCAGGAAGTTCAAGATATACATTTCTTTATTCAAGGAAGTACAGTATATCCTCATTTATCCGGATCTAGATATTTTTATTTTAAATTTAATGCTCATATTAGATAGTAAATTTAACTATATAGCAAGAGCGTAACTATATGTACGTCAAATATTCATTTTTTAGTTTGATTCACTGTACGGTTCCTGGATAAATTGTACAATAAATTATGGTAATACGTGCTGTACTGTAAAATGTCACCTGTTGAGTTTAAGAAAGTAAACACTACTAAATTTAGTAGTGCGTCACATGGTGCTGACGCGGTATGTCTCAGCAGTTATAAATAGCGCCTGAAGAAAGCGTTGACCTTGATGCCGTCACTACACTTCTCCCGATCTCCTGTTTTCCTCCTATTTTCAAACAGCATGTGTCTCTGTGTGTTTCAACCGGACAGCTTTTGTAGATAACTTATCAAACTGTTTGGGAGGGTCCTTCAGTGTACAGGTGTAAAATGACATCAAAGCGAAAGAAGGTCCTGGTTTCAATGGATAAACAGTTGGATGCTATTAGTTGGATTAATAAAGGAGAAACATTGAAGACAATAGCTGCTGAATTGAAAGTTGCTACGCACGATCTGACAAAGATTATGGCGCACTTGAAGCGTCAGTCCGACTCACTCCAGCTGAACTATTACGGGTAATGATGAAGCGTTTGCGTGACCGAACAGACTTCGTTCAAAGGCCACATGTGTTTGAAAAGGAAGACTGGGACCAATACTTTGTAAATAAATGATGTCATTCTATATGATTGAGGTTTTTGTATTTGTTAATGTCTTTTGAACAATACATACTCTGCACTGTACATAATTTTGTTTTTATCGTTATAACCGGCAAGTCCGCTTACTTAAGAATTTAAGAATATTGTTTTTTATTATTACCTATATAACCCGGATTATCCGGATTTTCGATTTTGCGGATTGCCTTTGATAGCAGTTAGTCCGGATGAACAAGGTTTTACTGTGTCTGAAACATATGGTATTTTAACTAAAATTACTGGAGACATTCTTGAGAACATTGAACATTTCACCCCGTAAAAGGTGATTAGGCCAAGCTTGGTATGTAATTGACCTTTTGTTTTAGATTTATGCTATCCATAAGCACATGAACACACACACACACACACACACACACACACACACACACACACACACACACACACACACACACACACACGAAAATCAGCGCTAATTTTTTTTAAGAAGTACAAGGTGAAATTCTGTCAGGAGAAGCACTTCCGTGTTAAGAAATGGCAATAATTAAGTAACAATTTGGAGCTAAATAAAGTGAACAAGAAATATATTAAATTAAATTAAGGCTTGTTGCTCGCAACGAAGCAGAGGCGTTCGGCAGTCGCAGGGCAGTGGATGCAAAGTTTAGAAAATTGCAAAGCTAAAAGGAACCCTTACAATTTAGCAACTCACAGAATAAAAACTGTTTGAAGTGCGAATTAGAAAAAAAGGAATGACAACGAATGATGTAAGAGCTTTGGTGCTGTAGTTATGAAATAGGTAGGTGTTATGTTGATAAAAAAGCGTGTATTTCAAGAACTCGCGACTTTTGTGTTTGACAGATGTGCTGTATGTGATCAACTATTGACATTCAATAGTGCCTAAAGATCGCGCTCGGGTTATACCTGTACATAGTTGCAGCTCACCGCTCAGATACCTTATCATTCCAGCGACCTGCAACGAACGACGCTTCTCATTGTTATTATAGAAACAATTATTTAAAATGTAAAGTTGTTAATATGGAAGAAGTTAAACACTTTAATACTCGTACTTACAGTTTCTCGCGTTGAGATTCAGAAACAGTTTAAATCTATATTATCCTTAATAGCTCATTAGTCGCTTCAATAGCTCATCATTACTTTCCATCAACCTTATTAATCAACTTAAGTGGGGTTGTCTAAAGATAAATAGCCAAAGGTTCAGCTGTGTAGCAGCTGGCAGTAGTTTAAGCGATGCAGATATTGGAGACGGCATCAAGAGTGTCGCACCATCGGGCACCCCAACATCCCACGAAACCTAGGAGCATAAGAAATAAGTGGAAGAAAATGAAAATGATGGAGAGGAAATCGGGGAGTTGAGAAAACACCCCTACATTCGCCTAACGAACAGGAAAAATAAACGAATACCCAAGGTTTTAGTGGACCTACGAGGAGAGACATACGTTACGGCGAAGACAAACCGCTCGGTGTCAACAAATTAAATATCCATTTGGACGTGAACTAAAAATTAATGGTGAAATTACTGAACAAGTGATGAACTTTAATTAGCTAGGAGTAAACATAATTGGTGATCGGATGTATCATGGAGTAAGTTTTTAGTGCTCCCTCATTCTCAGGATATGCGAGAAGAAATACTTTAACATTTGTAAAATAAGAACAGGATCAGTAATCACATATGAAGAGGCAACAATCCAAAATGACCGTGTTGCGAGGTTGGGAATCAATCTGGACAAACTATACAGAGTAAAAAATAGAAATATGAGGTAACAATACAGAAATATAGAGGTTAGAAAATTCATGAAAGAAAGACGCGGAATGCTCACATATGCTGAACAGAACTGACAGAATCAGGCTGATCAGGACAGCTGGAGAGGCACTTCGAAAAGCCAAAAGAGATTTTTGTCAATCTAAAAGGCGATGAAAAGTTGGAGAGATATCGTGTACTGAATACCGACATACAGGCCATGGCGTACGCAAAAGAAGAGGAAGAAGAAGATAACCCACAGTGAACCTTCACATGCTACTTTTGCGCTATTTGCCAACTTGGCATTATCGTGCTCCGCCAATATATCATATTGAAACATGTTTATCTAACGTCGCACCTCCATGACATTTCCCCTGTGGAGTTTTCTACAAACAGAGCAACATGTTGCACTAGTTATCCAACAGAAACGTAGGCAGAATGTGTTCCAAACGAAACGCGGTTAAATTTGTATTTCTGGGATTAATCATTCTCGCGTGGTTTGCTTTATCCGAGAGTGAACAAGAGTATGAAGATCTGGATGATCCTTTGGAGTCACCTATCCTTGCAGATGTTCCTATTAGATGCAAAGAAGGATATGTGTATGTTGTGAAAGAGAACAAATGCAAACGTGGGGCCAGTGGACATCGTAAGTAAAAATGGGTTCTTTTAACCTCTATCAAGTCAGAGTTTGAATAACCTCAAAAACTGGAAAACGTAGCGTTATTCTTATAGTAGTTTTCAATGTTTGTGACTAAATATGAGGAAATAAAGTATTGAAAAAATTGAGATTCTTTCTGCAAAACTTTGACTGACTTTCCACTATTACTTTTGATTATTGCCGTGTTTCTGTAGGTATAGGTATAGGTGTATTGGAGAAATTGTAATATACCCAAAGTTTTTACTGTGATTTCATTGAAAATACATATCAATGAGAAAAGGAATTTTTAGAAAAATGTATGTATGTGGTGTGTTTTTAATCAAGGCTTCACGGGTGATCAACCGTGTCAGATTTAAAAAGATCGAACTTTCGGCTATTGTAGACTCCATGGCCTTCTTCTGGATCAAAAGACAGAGAAACACTGTGCTCCGCTCTCCATATATATAATTGTTAGTGGGTGGGGGTTGCGCTGCTCTGGCCATTGTACGGGTGTGTGAATCGCTTAGTTCAAAAATAAAAGGTCGTTTAAATAGCAAACTTTATATTTAAGCTCATCTTCCAAGGATGCGATGCGAAGATTATCAAGAAAATTTCTCTACACCATATTACCCTTTACATGAAGCATTTCTCGAAATGTTTTATTTTATCGAAAAAAGTCTAACGATTTTAATTAAAATGCCATATTGTTAAAATATTTTTCACGCAAATGAGATCTACATATATCTTGAATGTTCTAGAAATGTTCACAGAAGTCCTCTTTATTCTGAACAACTTTTGTATAACTAGTAAACCGTAAGAGACACCGAAGTCTTACCACACAAATTCCGAAAGGAGTTGAATCATCTTGTATACGAATAACCAAGCGTGAGTGATTAATTTTAATCAAAATGAGATGCATGAAGAGGATGCTATGTGAAGGATAGGTGCAATTATCAATTTGGCTAATGTATCAAGGAAATTCTGTGTTTTTGAGAACGTGGGAAGTTTATGAAACAGTGTTACAGCTAAGATTCTTAGGAATGTTTCAGATGCGAATAGGAAATAAAAATTTGGCACCGTGTGATGTAGGAATATTGGTAGTGTAATAACGATTTAGGTGGGTCTTATGTTGATAAAAAAGCGTGTATTTGTAGAAATCGCGTCTTTTGTGTCTTACAGATGTGATTTATATGGTCAACTATTGGCAGTCAGTAGTGACTAAAGATCGCGCTCGGATTATACCTGTATAAACATGCAGGTTGCCGCTAAGAAACCTTCCGCTCTAATATTCCAGTCAGTGACTGACAACAAATGACTTTTCTCTTTGTTATTATAGAAACATTATTTTGAGCCGTAAATTTAACGGTACGACAGAAGTTAAATACTTGAACAGTTACAGTTTCTCGTGCTGCGATTCAGAAACAGTTTAATTCTATATAGCTTAATAGCTCATTAGTCGCTTCAATAACTCATTATTAGTCTCCATAAAGTTTATTAATCAACTTAAATGTTGTCTATTCTCACACACACTCGCGGTACCATAAGATAAAGATCCTTTAGTTCAGCTCTGTAGCAGCTGGCAGTAGTTTCAACGACGGAGTTATTGGAGACAGCCACAAAAGTGTCGCACCATCGGACACGCCCCACAGTCCACGAAGCCTAGAAGTAGACCTGAAAATAATAAAGAAACGGAAGAAAAGGAAAATGAGGGAGAAGGAATCGTGGGAGATGAGAAACAACCTAACAATCGCCTAACGACCAGGAAAATCAAGAAACATCCAAAGCTATAGTAGACGTATGACGGAACTCCTGATTGCAAAAGTCACACGTTACCTGTCGGTGTCAAAAAATAGAATTATTAAAAGTGCGTATGTATCTAAATATCCATTTGGATATAAACTAGAAATTAATGATGAAATTATTGAACAGCTGATGAACTTTTACTAGCTATGGTAGACATAACTAGTAATCGGGATTTCAAGTTTCTAGTGTTCCCGGATTATTAGATTGCCTAAGAGATGTCACGTGGAAGAATAAATATATTAACCATTGTAAAACAGAAGCAAGATAAGTGAAGACTAGGCTTCAAACCTTTATACATCTATCGCGAAATGCGGCGATCGCAAGTTACCTGCCACATGGGCAGAGCGTGACGTCATTGCCCCGGTACAGTGACAGCACAAAACACACTGCATACAGTGCATAGGCTCGAATATGTTCACACAGTAAAATGCCTGCAGCACAAAAATCGAAATATTCACATATTGCTGAACTTGTACAAGAATTAGGCCTCCTGTATGTTGTGATCATGTAACAGACTGACCCCCTCCCACTTTTTCTTCTCTGTACGAAAGTTCGTTGCCTAGTGATGGCTAGGCTTCGGACGCTATTGTTGTTTCTTGCACTATAGCTGGAAAATGGTGCACAGGATTTCACTGCTACCTCCCCCTCCTCAAGCACCGTGTGCTCGCTTGTAAAAACGTACCAATCGGTATACTAGAAGTTCAGCTATCCTAAATGCATTTCCGAAGCCTAGTGATGACTAAAGATGAAACAATCCCTTCATAGCCAAGATATCAGTGTAATGTCAACGCGCACTATATAAACATTACGTCATTGGCAGGGGATTGTCCGTATTGCCTTGAGCACCTGGAACCTTCTCTTGTTGACCTCTAATCCGGTGCAAAGTTCAGAGTCAACTACAGTTTATGATTTATGCGTAGCCAACCTCGCTTCATTGAAGAAATTGTTTCATCTTTAGTGATCACAATGATACGGAAACCCTTGTGAAGGTAAACATTCAAAACGACCGTGAATTCGAGGTTAGGAGTCATATTGGGCAGGTAGGACAGAGTAAAAGATAGAAATGTGATGTAACAATTCAGCATTATAGATGTTAGAACATTCTTGAAAGGAAAACAAGAAGAGCTGAATGCTTGCATACAGAGCTGACAGAACCAGGCTGATGAGAGCAGTTGGAGAGGCACTTGCAGAAGTCAAAATAAATTTGGGTCGATCTAAAATACGGTGAAGAGATACGCACATACAGGCCATGGCGTATGCAAAAGAAGAGGAAGAAGAAGACAAACCTTCGCAAACGGTGCATAAAGTCAGTATGCGAACTTGGCATTATCATACTTGGCTAATATATCACATTAAAACCAGTTTGATCTAACATCCTGCCTGAGTGACCTTTCTCCCGTGAAGTTGTCTACAAGGAAACCTGCATCTTGCGTTAGTGGTGCAACAGAAACATAGGGAAATGGGTTCACAACGACACTTTGTTAAGTTTGTATTTCTGGGATTAATGATTCTCGCGTGGTTTGCTTTATCCGAGTGTGAACAAAAGTATTATGATCTGCAATATCTTGTGAAACCACCTGGCCGCGTAGCTGTTCCTGTTAGATGCAGCAAAGGATTTGTTTATGTTGAGAAAGACAAAAAATGCCGCCGTGGGGCCACTAGAATATTGAATGGTAAGTAATAATGGGTTCTTTTAACCTCTATCAATAGGTAGAGTTTTAATATCCTCAAAACTGGTAAAAGAAGCGTTATTCTTACAGTAGTTTTCAAAGTTTGCAACTGAATGTGGCGATAGAAAAAGCAAAAATTATAATTCTTTTCGGAAAATTTTGAAGGAGTATCTACTGTCACCTGTGTTTCTTGACGCGTTTCTCTAGGTGCTTTCTCTACATCGTACACGTATATGTAGTATATATCGCAGGTATTGGTAATTTTTGTAGTATTTAACACCCACTTCTACATGCGGCACCGCAGGCGATGACACTTGTGATACATGGAATAAAAATGGAACACCGGTGGAATACGAAACCAGAGAAAACTGCAAAACGTGGAGAAAACCCGCCCCTGTGCCGCCTTGTCCACCACGAATCCTAGATCATAAAATGAGGAACAGGGATGTCCAACCATGTCGCTTTGGAGAACTTCGGAGGGACAGATAGTATCCAGTGACGGGCACAAATAGGCCATTCCATGGTCGTTTCTAGGTCCTACCTTGAATTTTTTGGAAATGTCCTCAGACCTCTTCATTCTGGAATATTTTTACATGGATGGTGAACAGTAAGAAACAAACAAAAGCTCACTAAATAGAAAATGTGGATCTGCTTAAACACGCAATTTATGTCAAATGTTTCGTTTTTCTTTTGAGTGAACTATTTCAAGATATTCTTTATCATTCGTTTGAATTTGCCATTACTTACAGTTTTTTTCTTTCTTTCTTCACCGGATTATCCTCCACTTACGTAGGATTGACAACCCCTAGGACGTAAAAGCCACTGCCTATGGTAAGACGGCTGTCGGGGAGCACAGGAACCTATGGACCGGACACAGTGAAGACCTGGAGCGAGTGGTCAGTCAAGCACCAGTATGATAGTGAGGAAGAGGACGATATGAAATGCAGGCGAAATCGATGATTGCAAAGACAGTTGGTGGAATAAGTGGCGGGGGAAACCGGAGAACCCGGTGAAAGCAAGCTCTGACGCAGCTTCGTCCACCATGAACACCACATGTGGGTCCCAGGCCGCCTAGGTGGTAGGCCAACGCTAGCCACTCGACCACGGCACCCATAGTGTTTAGTTTCTCTACTACCTATGTATAGTAAAGCATAGGAAGTATTATATTCCACCCAAAACTTCGATGTCGAGATTTCACCGGAAATATATGTTTTGAGGCCCCCTGAATCCAAAAAATGAGGCATTTTTAGAAAAAGGTCCTTGTGTGTGTCTGCATATGTTTCTGTCAGTCTGTGGACAGAATATCTCAAAAACGAAAAGTCGCTCTAAAACCAAAGTTGGTATTTAAGTTTAATGTCAAGGATGCGACACGACGATCTTGAAGAAAATTGCTCCACCGTAAACTATCCTTTACATGGAAAATTTTCATTTTCTTGAAAATGATTCTAACGATTTTGATTATAATGGCATATGCTTGAGATATTTTTTATGATACATGAAATGCACATCTTGAATTCCTGGCTATGGCCCATTAAGTCCTATTTACTCTCGATGACTTTTGCATAACTGCTAAACCGAAAGAGACACACCTAATCTTACTGTGCAAGAAATGTATATCTTGCTAAAACACAATTTTTGTCTAGATAAATTTCTTGTAGAGTAAACCATTTCGGAGATATTCCTCGTTATTTGTGTAAAGTCTTTGAGCACTTAGACTTCGGTCATGTGGAACATCGCTATTCATTTTCTTATGTTAGGCGTGTAAACAGAACGGAATTTGAAAACTTTAAAAGGTTTAACTATCACTCAAAGCATGCTGTATTCCTACATTCCCGTTGCACGTGCAAGAAAGCGAGCAATAAGATAATTTCTGCAAATGTTTATCTCAACTAACAGGAAGAAGATACAAGAATAAGGGTTTGTAAGAATGGTTAATGCAAGGGGAATATAGGGACACAGTAGGCTTCAAACCACAGTCAAATGTTTTAAGAGATGGTTGCTATGCGATGCGTTTGAAATTCTGTTGCAAGCCCAAAAGCTAAAAAGACGAAAAACCTATTCCTGTTTGAAAAAATCTGATATGTTGCACTCGCATGACTTTCTCTACTCTTGTACTAAGCATTCGTACAAACTCATATTCCTATATATTCTTCCTGTTAAGATAAACATTTGTACAAATTATATTATTGCTTATTTCCTTGTAGGTGCAAGGGAAATATTAGAATACAGCAGGCTTTGTGCGATAGTCAAATCTTTTAAAGCTTTGAGATTCCGTTCTCTTTGCACACTTAACATATAAAAAAATGAACAACGATGATCCATTTCACGAAAGTTTCAAGTTTTCCGAAACTCACACGCATTACAAGGGATATCTCCAAAATGGTTCACCCAACAAGAAAATTCATTTGGACATAAACTGTGTATTTTAGCAAGATCTACATTTTTTGTATAGTATGACTGGTCTATCACTAACGGTTTACCAGTTAAGAAAAGTCAAGGTTTACATTTCATTTGTCATAAAAATATCTCAAACATAGGGCATTTTAATCAAAATCGTTAGAGCCATTTTCAAGAAAATAAAAACGTTCGAAAAATTGTCCATATAAAGGGTAGTTCAGGGTGGGGTTATTTTCTTCAAAATCTTCGTGTCACATCCTTGAAAGACATTAAACTGAAATACCAAACTTGGTTTTTGACCGACTTTTCGTTTTTGTGTTATGTTGTCCACAGACACACACACAGACACACACACACACACACACACACACACACACACACACACACACACACACACACACACACACACACACACACACACACACACACACACACACACACACACACGAATCTTTGTCTAAAAATTCTTTTCTTTTTTGGATTCAGGGGGTTTCAAAACATATATTTTCGGTGAAATCTCGACATCGAATTTTTGGGTGGAATACAATACTTCCCCTACTTTCCAGAAGAGAAAGTAAAAATGAAGTGATTACCTGTTGTGACTGACGACTTAGAGAAGATAGGCCTATTCACAGGAAGAGGAAAGGGGAGATAGCTGACGGAAACCGCGGTAAGCCTTAGCATGCTGTCTTTGTGCGCAAAGTTTGCCAACCTGGTATTACCGTGCTGCGTCATCAATTTAAAACCTGTTATACCTAAACTCCGTAACCTTTTCCCCGGAGGAGTTTCCTACAAGGAGGTCTGCTTATTGCTCCAGCGATCCAACAGAAACGCCGGGAGAATGTGTTCCAAACGAAACTTGGTTAAGTTTGTTTTTCTCGGATTGATCATTGTTTCGTGGTTTGCTTTATCTGAGTGTGATAAACAGTATGAAGATCTGGTGGATCCTGTGAAACTGCACGATGTACAGAAACGTCACATTATCGGAGGGGTTCCTTTAAAATGCCCTAAAGGATACGTGTATGTAATAGCAAGGAACAAATGCAAACGTGGGATCTTTGCAACAATGGAAAGTAAGTAATAAGTGGTTATATCAAACTATGTCAAATGTAGCCTTATTTTAAGAGAGATTTTCAAAATTTGTAACTGAATATGAGGAAAGATATACGTTATTTCAGGCATGGTCACGAGAGGGGAGGTGGCGATTGAACTTGCCTTACCCACCCCATATTCTCTTGCCAAGTGAAGACGGTTGTTTGCATACAATACCGCAGTGGGGCTTCGTTCCACCTGCGCGGTAGTAATAATTTCTTCGCTATTTTGTTTGTATCAAACATCTTTTGCATACAATAATTATTACAGCCACCTACTGTGGTTAGGCAAATTACATAATCTTCAAGTTTATATCCTTACTTTATCTCGTGCCTTAAATTCTTAGGCTGCCTTATGAAGAACGGTTAAGTTCGATTGCTAATTAGTCTTAAAATATTTTAAAGTTATTTGATCAACATAATAATTGGTTTTAAACTCAATATTGTGTTTAACTTTGAAACACGACATACAATGGCTTATATTAAACAAACTAACGCGAAACTATACCCCTAAAAATGAATGGTATCGTCGCTTTTGTGTTTACAAATACGAGTATTCAGATAATACCTTTCCAAGTTGTAAATAAATATCTGTGAGACAACCAATTTGACAGCTGTTAAAATTAAATACCAAGTTAGGTTTTTAACCTACTTTTCATTTTAGAGTTATGCTGTACACAAACTGACAGACAACACAGATTGAAACACAAACTGACAGACACACACACGGACCTTTTTCTAAAAAATCTGATGTGTTGCACTCACATGACTTTCTCTACTCTGGTACTAACCATTCATACAAACTCTTATTCCTAAATCTTCTTTGTGTTAGTAGCCTGCTCATGACCTTGTACTGATAAGGGTACTTTAGCAAGCAAGAAAAAAATCTGGTATATTGCACCTCACATGACTTTCTCTACTCTTGTACTAACCATTCTTACAAACTCTTATTCCTATATCTTCTTCGTATTGGCCCAAATGAACTCTTTATCGACGGGCCGTTAAACCCTACACATTCACTCACCTTCGTGTTTGTTGAAATAAACATTTGTACAAATTACCTTAGTGCTTATTTCCTTGTAGGCACAAGGAGAATATTAGAATACATTAGGCTTTTTGCGATAGTCAAACCTTTTAAAGCTTTGACATTCTGTTCTCTTTGCGCACTTAACATATAAAAATATGAACAACAATGTTCTATTTCATGGAAGTATTAAGTTTTCAGAAACTCACACACATAACCAGGAATATCTCAGAAATGCTTACAAGAAAATTTATTCCGACATAAATTGTGTATTTTAGCAAGATCTATATTTTGGTATTGCCTAATTTTTGTCTATCTCTAACGGTTTACCAGCTATGCAAAAGTCGTCAGCGTAAATATGCCTAAACGGGGCTGTAGACAGAAAGTTCAAGATATACATTTCATTTGTCATCAAAATATCTCAAGCATATGGCATTTTAATCAAAATCGTTAGAGCCATTTTCAAGAAAATCAAAATTTTCGAAAAATATTTCATGTTAAGGGTAGTTTAGGGTGGGGTATTTTCTTCAAAATCTTCGTGTCGCATCCCTGAATGACATTAAACTTAACTGCCAACTTTGGTTTTTAATCGACTATTCGTTTTTGAGTTATGTTGTCCACAGACTGACAGACACACAGGCACACAGACACATCGGACCTTTTTCTAAAAATGCTTTTTTTTTGGATTCAGGGGTCCTCAAAACATATATTGCCGGTGAAATCTCGACATCGAATTTTTGGGTGGAGTACAATACTTCCCCTAATTACCAGTAGAGAAAGTAAAAAGAGGGTCACTCAAGTTATTCCGCGAGTGTTAGGGGTAAAAGTGCAGATACTTTGATAAGATAAACATCTGTTCGAATTATCTTATTGCTTATTTCCTTGTAGGAGCAAGGGGGATATTAGAATACAGTAGGATCTGAACGATAGTCAAATCTTTTAAAGCTTTGAGATCCCGTTTTCTTTGCACACTTTACACATAAAAAAATAAACAACAATGTTCCATTTTACGAAAGTTTTAAATTTTCCTAAACTCACACAAATGACAAGGAATATCTTTGAAATGGTTCACCCTACAACAAAATTTATTCCAACATAAGTAGTGTATTTTAACAAGATCTAAATTTTTTGTATATAAGATTTGGTGTATCGCTAACGGTATACCAGTTATGCAAAATTCGTTCAGAGGAAATACAACTACAGGGTCTATAGCCCGAAAACTCAAGATATGCATTTTATTTACTATAAAAATATCGCAATCAAAATCGTTAGAGCCATTTTAAAGAAAATCACAATTTTGGAAATATTTTCCATGTAAAGGGTAGTTTAGTGTGGGGCTATTTTCTTCAAAATCTTCGTGTCGCATCCCTGCAGGACATTAAACTTAAATAGCAACTTTGGTTTTTAATCGACTTGTCGTTTTTGAGTTATGTTGTCCAAAGTCTGACACACACTCACGCGCACGCACACGCACACACGCACACACGCACACACGCACACACGCACACACGCACACACACACACACACACACACACACACACACACACGGACCTTTTTCTAAGAATGCTCTTTTTGGATTCAGGGGTCTCAAAACATATATTTCCGGTGAAATCTCGACATGGAATTTTTGGGTGGAATACAATACTTCCCCTACTTACCAGTAGAGAAAGTAAAAATGAAGTGATTACCTGTTGTGACTGGCGACTTAGAGAAGATAGGCCTATTCACAGGAAGAGGAAAGGGAAGATAGCTGACGGAAACCGTGGTAAGCCTTAGCAAGCTGGTTTTGTGCGCTAAGTTTGCCAACCTGGTATAACCGTGCTGCGTCATCAATTTAAAACCTGTTATACCTAACCTGCATAACCTTTTTCCCCCGCGGAGTTTCCTACAAGGAGATCTGCTTATTGCTCCAGCGATCCAACAGAAACGCCGGGAGAATGTGTTCCAAACGAAACTTGATTAAGTTTGTATTTCTGGGATTCATCATTGTTTCGTGGTTTGCTTTATCTGAGTGTGATGAACAATATGAAGATCTGGTGGATCCTGTGAATCTGCACGAGGTACAGACACCTCGCATTTTAGGAGGCGTTCCTTTAAAATGTCCTGAAGGATACGTGTATGTAATAGCAAGGAACAAATGCAAACGAGGGATCTTTGCAACAATGATACGTAAGTAACAATGGGTTATTTCAAACTATCCATAGCGTAGTCAAATGTAGCATTATTCTAAGAGCGATTTTGAAAAATTGTAACTGAACATGAGGAAAGATATACGTTATTTCTGGCATGGTCACGAGAGGAGAGGTGGCAATTGAACTTGCCTTACCCACCCCACATTCTCTTGCCGAGTGAAGACGGTTGTTTGCATACAATAGCGCTTTGGGGCTGCGTTCCACCTGCGTGGTAGTAATAGAAAATCACTCTAATACATATAAGTGACTGCTTTCTAACACCACTGAAACCTTCATCCAGGGCTCTTAGACTTAAGGGTAGTTCCACTTACTTTTGCTTAAGACATGTCATTTTTTTTCAGAAATGTCAAATCATGTTATAAAAAATAATTTAAGGAATCACTCAAACGCTGAAATTTGTTTCTTTAATGATCAATAGGACCTCCTTTATGTTTCAAACACATTCGAATACGTTTTTGCATACTCAGGACCAGTTTTCAGCATTCATGGGACGTGATTTTATTCCAGACTTCTTAGATCTTCCCACACGGTTCCTTGATGTTTCTTGGCTGGCGGGCAACTACCCGGGGACCTATGACGTTCTGTAAGTTTTCTATAGGATTAGATCTGGACTTCTAGCTGGCTAGAATGAAATTATTTTTCCAGCGAACAAATTTATTGTTGCTCTTGAAGTACAGCATGGTGTGTTGTCTATATATCTAACATGAGCTGGTCTACGTGCACTGAGTTAACTGCTGTGTGGTTTATCAGTCACTGCACCTTCTTCTTGCAATTCTTTTATTTTATTTTATTTGATGTTTTACTGTTACCCAATTCTGATGCAATTTCTCTACGAGGTTTATTGCAGCTGTAAATCCAATAATCTGCCACGTTAATACTTCTTACACACTTTCTTCCCCATTGTTTCTTTATTTATCTTTATTTATTTATTTATTCCCTGCTTCCTCAGACACAATGGCATAAACTGTTTTGTTTCTCCAGGGATACCCAGGAAGTGAACATCTCATGTCCCATGTGTTGAGTGAAAGCTAAACTACCGATTGATGTTTGTTTGGTCACAATAGCTCGATCGGAGACACAGATATCCTTTTGTAAACATGTCATTTTTGGTCTTTTTTTTTTTTCCGTTTTAAAAAAACTATGGAAAAATTGTAAAACAATAAGGATATTGTCGAGATTCTTTTTTAATATGCCAAAAAGGTTCATAGGCTTTATTTCGAAAAAAATTAACACTATGGTTAAAAAATTGGTTTAGTGTCTACAAATTAATTTACAATATAAAATGTTAGATTTTTTCAATAGCAAATTTTTAGTACAAAATTCATTATTCAAAAACTGTCTCAGCACAATGTTCTATACATAAAGAAATGTATAAGAGACCAACTTATTTTTTAAAAAATAATCATAATATTTGTAGCTAAATTAAAAGACCAGGAACGTTTTTAGTTAAATAAGCTAGTGGTCCTAAACTTCTGTTAGTGACTGTACTTTTCTATCACTTTATTTTCCTTCTAAAACATTTTGCACTAATACATAGTTCTCTTCTATTGACAGTCACACAGTCTTTAGTCTTTCGTGATATTAGAACTCTCAACTGCTTTCTTATCGTGGGTAACCTTGACTCAGTCCTTTCAGTCTTTCTTCACTTTCTTTGTCTCTCGTACACTAACTCTGACGAAACAATCACTCAACGCTCATTAAAGTTTCTTCACTTGGACGAGATATATCTTTCATGACGATACAGAGGTTTGTTGCACTCACTGACACACTGACCTACTCATGTCTGTAACCGTAACTCTCCCCTCTGCTGTTTCCTCGCCTCCTTATATAATGAGGATAACATAACATGGATCTCTCTGGAATTCCACAATCACGCCGGCCACCCGTCGAAGGTTCTAGCGCCGCGCACATTGTTGTTATTCACGTATACACAGTTGCGTGAGACAGCCTCACCTTGAGCACCTTTGTTTACTCGCCAGGTATGTGGTGTGAAGTAGCTTAGCCCCAAGCGTCCTTTTGTGTGCTGCGCTCGGCGTCGTAATAATAAAAAGAGCACTTTCGTACTTCCAGACTCTATGGAAGATGGGAAATAGTCCACACTCCAGTCAGGAATCAGCCGTGACTTCTAGATTTGAAGTTTAGTGCGCTAACCTCCAGACCACAGAGGTTGATCTGTTCCGAAGCTTTGAATTGCAACTAAGTGTTTTAGAAAATATTGGTTTACAAATTATCCGCGATTCTTTATATGTTTCACAAAATCATTTGTTTTTAGCAGTCCTATTTCCAAATTTATAATAATTGTATAGATTATCTGTCACATATCTTTATATTATATATATTTATCCATTATTATTCATAGTTAAACTTGTTTCTGCAGATTTATTAGAAGGCTGTTTTTAAGACAACGCTAAACTTGGACCTACTGGGTTTTCTCTCTATAGGGCTTTATTCTATTTAATACATGTTACTGGATGTAAACATTTGTAGAAATGGCATTATTACATATTTCCTTGTGATACAATGGAAATACAAGAATACAGCACTCAAATATTTTAAGATCTGGTCGTTATGTAATAACCTTTGAAATTATGTTCCCCTTGTCGATCTTAATATTTATAAAACAACAGTAGGATGTTTGATGACATATGGAAAGAAACCCTCGTGCAAACAAAAGACAACCTTAGACTAGGAGGCCCGCCTCGGTAACGTGATGGTTAGCGTGTCTGCCTCACGTTCAAGAGGTCGCGAGTTGGAATCTTGCTTAGGGTAAGTTATCCGGGTAAGGTTTTTTCCGAGGTTTTCCCTTATCCTGAGAAGACGAATGTCGAGTAACTTAAAGCTCCATGGACCTCGGGCTCATTTGAGCATCATTTCACCCATTTCATTTTATTCATTCGTCCGATATGACACAATATTGGAGGACGTTAATTTAAAAAAACATAGACTAGGAGCCATACCAGGTAAAACCAGAAAAGACAAAGTTGAAAATGTAAATGTGAGACAGCAATTCAATGTTATGGGTGTTAGACAAAAACATGAAAGGAAGAAAGAAGAGCGGAATACTTGCATACACAGATGTGACATCATCCGACTGATCAGATCACTTAAAAGGCGAGAGATTTGGGCCCATCTTGCGGTGAAAATGAGTGGTATACCTTACCGAGTGGCGACATATATGCCCTGGGCCTGTGCAAAATAAGGGAAAGAAGAAGATCCTTCTGCTTCACGGTCTAGGCCGTTTTAGCCTGTTCCGGCTCCAGAATCTTGTAGTCTTGTATATCGGACGTCCGGGTCTTCTATATCCTGCAATTATACGCTGCACGGGGTATCCTGTTTCCTGACATTCTTTCCAACTGTTATTTCCAACTGCTTCCATATTATGCTATTTTTGTTTGTTTAATTCTGTAGTTTTACTTTCTCTACTACTAACTACAGGAAGTATTGTACTCCACCCAAAAGTTCGATGTCGAAGTTACAACGGATATATATGTATGTTTTGAGGCCCCCTAAATCCAAAAACACCTTTTTAGAAAAAGGTCCGTTTGTGTCGGTGTCTGTCAGTCTGTGGACAGCATAACTCAAAAACGAATAGTCGGTTAAAAACTAAAGTTGGTATTTAAGTTTAATGTCTTTCAAGGATGCGACACGAAGATCTTGAACAAAATTGCCCCACCCTAAACTACCCTTTACATGAAAAACTTTGATTTTCTTGAAAATGATTTTATAAATGAAATTCATATCTTGAATTCCTGGCTATAGCCCATGAAGTCCTATTTACTCTGGATGACTTTTGCATAACTAGTAAACCGAGATAAACCTAATCTGACTGTACAAGAAATACAGATCTTGCTACAACACACAATTTATATCAGAATACTTTTTTTTCGTAGAGCGAACCATTTCGGAGATATTCCTCGCTATTTGTGTAAGTTTTGGGGAACTTAGACTTCTGTCAAATGGAACATCGCTATTCATTTTTTTTTTTTTTTTTTTTTTTTTTTTTTTTTTTTTTTTTTTTTTGCGTTAGGCGTGCCAACAGGAAGGAATTTGAAAGCTCTAAAAGATGTTAGAATCGTTCAAAGGCTACTGTATTCCCATATTACCGTTGCAAGTGCAAGAAAACGAGGAATAAGATAATTTCTGCACATGTTTATCTCAGCTAACACGAAGAAAATTGAGGAATAAGAGTTTGTAAGAATAGTTAGTACAAGAGTAGAGAAAGTCATGTGAGTGCAACACATCAGATTTTTTCAAACAGGATTAGGTTTTTCGTCTTTTTAACTCTTGGCCTTGCAACAGAATTTCAAACGCATCGCATAGCAACCAGCTCTTAAAACATTTCACTGTCACTTGAAGCCTTCTGTGTCCCCATGTTCCGCTTGAACCTACTAAAGAATCAGCAATAAACTAATTTCTGAAATAAGCATTTGCAACTGAAGTGTGCATAAGAGTGAGTATAGCTCTACTGATATTTGTGAACAAAGTTTCTCCAAATTTAACATAGAGAACATAGAGAAGATAGACCTATTCACAGGAAGAGGAAGGAGGAAATAGCTGACGGAAACCGCGGTAAGCCTTAGCATGCTGGTTTTGTGCGCTAAGTTTTCCAACCTGGTATAACCGTGCTGTGTCATCAATTAAAAACCTGTTATACCTAAACTCCGTAACCTTTTTCCCCCGCGGAGTTTCCTACAAGGAGGTCTGCTTATTGCTCCAGCGATACAACAGAAACGCCGGGAGAATGTGTTCCAAACGAAACTTGGTTAAGTTTGTTTTTCTGGGATTCATCATTGTTTCGCGGCTTGCTTTATCTGAGTGTGATCAACAATATGAAGATATCGTGGATCCTGTGAATCTGCACGAGGTACAGACACCTCGCATTTTAGGAGGCGTTCCTTTAAAATGTCCTGAAGGATACGTGTATGTAATAGCAAGGAAAAAATGCAAACGTGGGATCTTTGCAACAATGATACGTAAGTAATACGGGATTATTTCAAACTATCCATAGCTTAGTCTAATGTAGCATTATTCTAAGAGCAATTTTCAAACTTTGTAACTGAATATGAGGAAAGATATACGTTATTTCAGGCATGGTCACGAGAGGAGAGGTGGCGATTGAACTTGCCTTACCCACCCCATATTCTCTTGCCAAGTGAAGACGGTTGTTTGCATACAATAGCGCAGTGGGGTTTCGTTCCACCTGCGCGGTAGTAATTTCTTCGCTATTTTGTTTATATCAAACATCTTTTGCATACAATAATTATTACAGCCGCCTACTGTGGTTAGGCAAATTACATAATCTTCAAGTTTATAACCTTACTTTATCGTAGGCATGTAAAATTCTTACGCTGCCTTATGATTGTTTCTTTCATAAATAAAACAGTAAACTTCCATTGCTACGTAGTCTTAAAATAGTTTAAAGTAATTTGATCAACATAATAATTGGTTTTAAACTCAATATTGTGTTTAAAATTTGAAACACGAAATACAATGGCTCATATTAAACAAACTAACGAGAAAATAAACCCCTAAAAATAAATGCTATCGTCGCTTTTGTGTTTCCAAATACGAGTATTCAGATAATACCTTTCCAATTGTAAATCAATATCTGTTAGATCACTAATTTGACACCTGTTAAGTGGTAGATATGCTGAGATCTGTCTTTTCATTTCTTTCCTTCTTTCTTTCTTTGTTTTCTGTTAATGTTCTATTTATACATACATGTGTGGCCTTTAACATTTAAAGTGATGTCAGCAGCTTTGACTTTGGAACAATTGCTCAACATAAATGATGTCCATTCTTTTATGCTGGTGTTAATCTTCGTATTATTTTTGGTTATTACATTAAATTCACACTTATTTTCACACTCACTCAGTCCGGCTCAAGATTGTTAATCGCTGACGTACTCATTCCAAGGACGCGGGTTCTAATCTGACCTAGACTGACGGTTTTTAAATGTGCCTAAAATCTTCAACCACATGGCAGTAGATTTACTGGCATAGGTATAAAATACATTCTGTGCTGCACTGCGCTACAAATTAATGTGACAAAACAGCTAAATCAAAACAGTTAGTTTTCTATCACTTTACGTTCCTTCTAATACATTTTGCACAAATACATAGTTTTCTATACACGTTAACACACTGTTTAGTCTTTCATGATATTGCACCTCTCAAAGGCTTTCTTTTCGTGCGTAACCTTGACTCAGTCCTTTCAGTCTATCTTCACTTTCTTTGTCTCTCATACACTAACTCTGACGGTACAACCACTCAACGCTTCTTCACTATGACGAGATATATCATCTTTCACGACGATACACAGCTCTCTTGCACCCTCTGACACACTGACCAACTCATCTCTGTAACCGCAACTCTTCCCTCTACTGTTTCCTCGCCTCTTTATATAATGAGGATGACGTAACATGGACCTTTCTCGAATTTCACAATCACGCCAGCCGCCGGAATGCCAATCGAAGGTTCCAGCGCCGTGCTCATTGTTGTTAGTCACATATACACAAACAGTCGCGCGAGGCAGCCTGACCCTGAGTGCGTGGTGTGTGGTATGTGGTGTGAAGTAGCTTAGCCCCAAGCGTCCTTTTCTTTGCTGTGCTCGGCGTCACAATAATAAAGAATCTGGTGTGTTGCACTCACATGACTTTCTCTACTCTTGTACTAACAATTCTTACAAACTCTTATTCCTATATCTTCTTCGTGTTAGTTAAGATAAACATTTGTACAAATTATTTCATTGTTTGTTTCCTTGTAGGTGCAAGGGGAATGTTAGAATACAGTAAGCTTTGTGCGATAGTCAAATCTTTTAAAGCTTTGAGATTCAGTTCTCTTTGCACACTTAACATATAAAAAATCTTATGTGTTGCACTCACATGACTTTTTCTACTCTTGTACTAACCATACTTACAAATACTTTTTCCATAAAAGTCACATTTCACCAAAACGTATTTGATAAATAACTCCTGAACCAGTAGTTCAATCTGAACAAACAAAGGATGGATTTGGGGTGCATCAATCGACACCTAGTTTGCCCATCTAGCGCAGTTGCGTATACCCATATACCATGAATAAATTGTAAATTTTCAAGAATCCACGAAATCGGACGAAGGGTGCAAGTGATGCCCGGTTTGTTCACTGATTCTCGCTGTGGGAACCACTGTCGTAAGTGTATACGTTCAAAAAGCTTAAACCTGTACCAACTTGTACGTTTTAAGCGTTCGAAGTGTTGGAAAAAAGCTAATTTCAGAACGCCCTGTCCTAGGTACTCGGCGATTATCTTGAAATGTCGGTCGTGGGCCAAAACGTGTTAGTTGTGAATTTGAAGCCTTTCTGTCAAGTGGTTCTAACTGTGTTTTTGTGTCTGGAGTGAGTAACTAAGGAACCGAGGCGAGGTGAATGAATGTATGGTTCATTACCTGGACTTTTTCCTGCAACTTGTCCACAGTTTCACAAAGTGAAAACTACGGGATCGAAGTCAGCCAAACTTGTGTGACTGGGGGAAGACGCCCAGGGAGGTTTCAGGTCGCTGCAGTCCTCGGTTCGAAAGTTAGAAGCTTTTTGCAATTTTTCGAGATCTATATAAGGGAAGGGGGAACGTTTAGGGAATCTGACTATTGAACTGGATAGCCCTTGCGGAGGACTACTGGGATCGGTGGTCCAAATCTGCTCAACTCCCTCGACTCAACCTTGAAAGAGGTTTCTGTCTCTGGAGAGCGCAAACTGTGCCGGAGGGACTGGCGCTCGGTACGCATACTGTACCTAGGCATTTGCAGCCACACCCACAATATGGCGGCTCTAGCTCGATTAGGGTAGCGGTGGCGTCGCTGAGAACCTCTAGGACAAAATGGCGAATAAAAAATCTTCTGCGGTACACTGTGCAACAAGGAAGAGAATAGTAAATTCTCTGTTTATTACACCATTAAATTCTCTGTTTATTATGCTTTCTAACTGAAGTTAGTCTGACTGCAAGATACCTGGACTAGATTGCTCGTAGAATGTGAGTGAGCTTTTCTTGTTGACTTCTGGAGAGAAGTTTTTGAAAACAATTACTTACACACTTTTATGTCTTTTTTGTAACTATTTCTGCCATCCAGTTGTGTTGATACCAGATTTTAAGTAAGGTACGACTCGTCGCGTATTCTGTAGTGGTATTTGACCAACCATAATCTCACTGTTGTAATTTTTAAATTTGAATGTGGTAGCTGCAAAACAAGTGAGCGCTACTAACGGCTCACAAAAGTGTCGCTTTTGTGGTTTGCTAAACACAAGGAAAAGAGCTTATCTACTCCACGGAGCCAACTTGACATCCTCTTGTCCTGAGGTTGTTACTTTGAAACATAGCAAGCGAGTATCCTCACTAGTTTTGGCTGTTTCCTGCTCGCTAGTACTACCAATATGCCAGGATTGTGTGTGTTTGTGTTATACTTGTGCACCGTTCTTCAGGTTTTTTTGTGAAGATCAGGAAGCCTATGCAGATCCTATCCTGGGTCTTTCAGTTTCACCAGCGTCCGCATACGCACAAGTAGAAATAAGAGACTCATTTGGGGAGTACCATTGTCATGTCCTGAAGGATTTCTATACATAGCTAGCAAAAGAAAATGCAAACTTGGATATATAAATATAAAGGTAAGTTTTACAAAAATGCATATTTTGAATTTAACTCAAGTTACGAAATGGCAAGGTCCACAATGTGTTTCTTTTCTTTCAAATTTAAATTTGCTACGATAGCAATTTAAAAAGTCTTATATATTACATGAACAAGGAATCTTCATTCAATTTTTTACCAATCATTCTTGCTTCATTTTAACCGAGATAAACATTTTAGAGAAATTGCTTTATTACACATTTTGTTGTAGATACAGCCATGGAAAGCATGATTGACCGCGTTACGAGAGCAGAATACAGGATGGAAGGGAAGTTATTATATTCCTTCCAATATGTGCTTCATAGCAGCATTACAAATAAAAAAAATTCGAATGGCATTTAGTTCTTTGGTCAACCGATTTCGAAAGAATAAATGGTGTTTGATCCAAATGAATGCGTGATTCCACAAGAAGATACGAAGATAACAGTTCGTTACTTGTAAAATGCGTAGAGTAACTTCTTTCTGAAATACCTTCGCTAGTAATTATTGAGACATCACACAGGGTTCGAAATAATTAATCACTTAAAAGACGTGAAGGAATACTACGTTCAGCTCCTTTACATGTGTAAAATGTCGAGAACTTTGCGTTGAGGTTGATCAGGGAGTTGACCACAGTAAACACAGAAGGGCACGACACGGTATTTGTTTAAGTTTTCAAGCCGCACCGTTAGGAAGTTTGTTTATGCACTGAGCTAGGGAAAGTGACACCCACACAATCTGCTCTGTTGCCAGCTTGTTTTTGACAAAACTAAAATATCTCCGTAGGAAATGGTTACAGACAAGAACATAAGATACAAAATGTGTTCCAAATACCGAGATCTACCATTGGTTTAAATTAATGTAATGACTTCCCTTCCAACTGGTATATCTATCCCAGTCGTGTTACAGCAGGGTTTACACAAGTCGATATTTCCAACATGAAGCTGAGTTTTCTGATAGTCTCTGTTCCGTATATTATTGTCTGTCAGGCACACAAATAGACCATACTATTGAAAGCAGTTGCTCAAGTTATTGACATTTGGGGATGCTTAACTTAGTTACTGCCTGAAAGTCACTGTTTTGCAAAAGGAAATAATTCAAGTTTGTCGAAGCATTAGATGGAACGAAAAACAATAATAGTTGCAGCACTAAGTAAAGCTGAAATATCCTTCTGTTTCAATTCAATTCAGCGATAATTCAGGAATGTTTGTCATACTTTGCCTTAATTCAAAAGCATTCGATTGGGCTGACTAAAACATATAAGTGATACGTTAAAAGAAAGGATTGTTCCAATAGAACTGATAAGATTAATTCAGATTTGAACGTTTACTAACACCCCCGCAAAAAAAAAAAAAAAAAAAAAAAAACCACCCCTGCAACTCTATCAGCAGAAGCTCCCGCTCAACTTTGTGGTCATCAGCGCCCTTGAAAACTTCATGGCAATAGCCAAGTATAAATTTGAATCGAAAATAAAATTACTAGTAACAAAGAAATTATAAGATCTAAAGCTTTCACGGTGAGCGTTATTAATTAAGACTTCACGGGTGATCAGCCGTGTGAGGTTTAAAAACATTGAGCTTTTCGCCATTGTATACTCCATGGCCTTCATCAGAATGAAAAATGACCCTCTCTTGGGCCAGGGCAACGCAACCCCCTCCCATCTAACATTATATATATATGGGGAGCGGAAAGCTAACGGTCATTTTTCATTCTGATGAAGGCCATGGAGTATAAAATGGCCAAAAGCTCAATGTTTTTAAACCTCACAAGGCTGATCACCCGTGAAGCTTTAATTAATGAAGAAAATATACACATAAACGTACAAAATAGTGGCAAAAGTCAGATATAAAACAAGATGATAAATATGTCAAAAAGCATAAAAGGAGATATCTAAAATTTTAAATCCTCAAATTTATACTACACTCCACTAAAAACTTAAAAACCCTATGAACCGCTGTTTTGTCGTCCGCTAAGACCTCTGCAAGTTTAACAAGATAGAGGAATAAGGGTTACTAAGAATAATTGATGTAACAGTAGAGAAAGTCGTGTGAGTGCAACACATAAGATTTTTAAGACATGGTATTATATCAGTCATTTTTGCTGAGAAATCTGCTAAACACTTTGGAGTAGGCAGGAAAATTAGATGCCATCTTTTAGAATAGTTTTTTGCTCTATTAATTGATGGTACTGTTTCTTGTGATAGCTTCTGTGAGGTCAAGTGACACCTGATTAGTGACTGGCAAGATTAAAAAATGTACGAAAAATGTATTAGTTAAATAATTGTAACAAAGAATTTCAATAAATTATGATCAATGCATAATTAAAGAGTAAAACCATTACAGTTCCGTCATTAGCAAGCCAAATTCCACGTTAAGGAAAAGGAACTAGTTAAGCAAGCTTAAGGCAATTAAGCTTTCCAGTGAACCTAATGAATAAAGAATCCATTAGTTACGGCGCCTAGAACTTATTGCTTCAGAAGTATGAATTGCTTGCAGAAATATACGTACACAAAGGTATGAAAATTAGAAAAGGGACAGAATTCTTAGAATTTAACAAGTCAAAGAGTAGAAACATGGTTTCAGATGCCAATAAAAAATGAAAGTATGACGTCTGGTTTAGGAGTTTTTTGAGTCTTAATGAAATAGGTGGACATATATAGTTATGACTATATGTTTCTAAAATTCGTGTCCTTTCTTTTATTTTACAAAGGAGCTTTGCTGTTAACGATTATCTGCAGTCCGTAGCACTAAAGATCTTTTTAACATTCTACACCCTCAAACAGTTGGTAATTAGCTTCGAAGAGCTCATACATTAGTCTGTTAAATTTATCGATCAGCATATTGCTCTTTTCACTCCACTTAAACATAGATCCTTATACAAGATGATCATATAGTTCACTGCTACTGCAGCAACAGTAGCTGTGGGCGGCAGTAGGCGGCAGCACAGTCAACAAAGGCAAAACTATTGCAAATGCCTCGAACGTGTCACAAACACAGAAATGACAACACAAGCCATGTGCTTTTTTATTTATACATTGAGCAGCTTTTCTGTGTATTATATTTTCTCATATAAATCATATGTTTTCTCGGAAAGTATTGAAGATGGGTAATTTAAATCTTACAAGGATGAACATTTGTATATGAGTTTATTGAACTACTTTTCCGTAAATATATTTGGTTATTTTTTACAGAAATAATTGCTGATAAGATTTAAATCAAAATTATAATTAAAAATGTCGTCCCTCTTCCTTAAGAAACTAACTTCTGTAAAGGTAGGTTAGTGAATTAAGAAAGCACTTATTTACATTGTGGTCTGTGTTTTAAATGTTTTTTTGAGATAGTGTGTCGTGAATTTAGCAGATTTAATATTGGCGATATAAGAGGGAATATAACGTATATGTCGTACAGTTTTACTGTAATCTCTCGTTCAGGAAGATTATTAAAAGCCCTGTAACTTAATTATACAGGATGTTAGGAGTATAATTCCAAATATTTTGATAATTGGCAACTTAATATGCATCCACTTCGGTGTATTAGTTGCTTTTTATCTTTGTATAACCAATCACTTAGATTACTTTTGGTGCTTTTTTGAATGGTTGTAAACAGCGCCACTTAATGAATAACGACTGTGAGATAGACTATCCATTTTGGTTGATATCTCAAACGCGACCCACTGGCCTGGATAACATAGGGTCATTGGTTTGCAAAAATCGTTGAAACTCGTCACCGGTACACCATTCGTTATCAGAGACCATCCCATTTTGCGTCATACTTTGTACCACACCTGCTTAAATACCCTTAATATCCTATCCTGGGCTGTAGCCAGTAAATTCAAAATATAAATTCTATTTGCATGGAAACTGTCATGGCATTTCGTTTCCTGTAGTGTTTCTCTTTATTTAAAGTTGGCAGAGTTCCCTTATCATCTCAGTTCCATACCTCTCTTGATTGAACCAATCTGTCATTGATTTGGAGTCCAACACACATGCATTATCCTATGAGCAAAGATATGGCCTAGGTGGTGGTAAAAAGAGAAGAATCACGGAAAACATTTGAGTAGATGGAAAACATGTTTTGAAAGGGCGCCACATCAGCCTCTGGCTGAGTCCGTTTTATATTAGTTTGTAATCAAATGTCTGACACTTAAAACATTAACCTACAAATGCAGATTGGTTTCAGAGTCAGGAGAAAAAGAAAAGTGGGTCGTAAGACAAATGAGTCCTAAGGATTGGACCTGGGTGTAGTAGAGGCCATCTAGTCTTTGCTTATCAACATAAATTACTGGCATATCGTCATGATTTCACGCACTTGACTATACTATAATCTGGCGAGTTTGTTGGGAAATTGCCAGTTATCCAGCCGGATTACCATACGTTTTAGCAATCCAAATGTACCTCATACAGAGAAGCATAAATATCATTTCTGCTGGTGCTATAAATTTCTAGCAAGTCCGGGATCAAAGGAGACTATTTTCCTCTTTGGCAGACTGAGCAAAAAGAGAATTTTAAGAAGCAGTACTTAACTTTTAAGCTTCTCTGTTCAAGTTTCCATATAAGGCATATTAGTAAAGAACCTGTTAAGTGTAGACGCGATGCAGAGTACTTCAGATGCCTGCATCAAAGGGGTTAGAAATGTTGCAAAAGGGAAGCCTAGTTGTGCATGTATTCCTGGTGATGTATGTCCTTCACCTTGTAATGGCGCCAGATGGGCATACATCTACGGGAGCTTCTGCTGGGTACCAGTGCAGTAGTGATTGTGCACATTTCCATGCTCCTGTACGAGCAAAGTGTCGAGAGGGTTATGTGTTTGTAATAGCGAAGAATAAATGTAAGCGTGGGAGATCAAGGAGGCAACTGGTGAGTTATTTTTAATTATTTTATGAAAAAAGTCTGTTCTCTTCACATGCCTTAAGCATCTACGAGGGCATTTCCAGAGGTACCCTACCCATTGGTGTTGGCAAAGTTTTTTCAGGGGGTCCGCATGTTGGAAGATTGCAGTCAAGCAATATTATTATGTTGCCAAGAACCGTAGAAAGGTATGACTTTACAGTGTTTGTTGTGGTTAAGCGTATTCACTTGAGCTAAATAAGAAATGTTCTTTACATCAAAATTAAAACAGCAGTGCAATAGTAATTGATTGCACATTAAATTTATTAATTTCCAACGGGGACTGCAACCCCACTTCCCCCCCTTCTCGACGCCCATGACCCTATTTGACCTAAAGATACCGGTTGTTGTTTCAGATGACTGTAGCAGACAGTACCAACCTTATGAAGCTTAAGTTTGAAATTTGACGTTGCTACGTTTAGTATTTGTATGGCACCCATTAATACTCTTAGCTAATTTGTAAACGTGGATAAAACTGGTCATAGTGAAGTAATAAAATGACAGCCATTAATAGTGAACACTCTTAGCGAAATGTGCGGCTGCGCCGTAGCCGAGTTGTTAGACCATGCGCTTCTCAATAAAGCGGCCCGGGTTCGACCCCACGCAACCGCACGTGAGATTTGTGGTGGACGAAACGACGCCGGGGCGGGTTTCCCCCGTCATCTCATTCCACCAGTGCTCCATCTTCATTCCATCTATCATCAGTGTCACCGCCTGTGGTGCCGTATGTAGTAAAAGCGGGCGTTAAACACTACAAAAAATTAGTGAATTTGTAAACGTGGATAAAACTGGTCATCGTTAAGTAATACAATACTCGTGCATCCTATTCACCAAATTTAGCACCCTCTTATTATATTCTGTTTCCAAACTTGAAATGTCTTGTTGGTAAAAGATCTTCCAACAATGAAGAAGTAGCATCTGCAGTTGATCATTTTGCAGAGTCCGACGGTTCTCACCTTAAACAGGACGTCGAAGCTATAGAGCATAACTGAGAAGCTCTATCGAGCTGAAAGGAAACTATGAAAAATAAAGACTTTTTTTTTCTTCAAAACTTGCGTACTTTCTTTAGTAGATTGGCTACTTCTGGGATAGTCTTCGTATCTACTTCATGTTAATCCAGGGCTAGGAAACTGTTGCTCACTGAGCGCAGCTTGCTCACAAGTGTGCAATCATAGCTGTAACTTCAACAGATAAAACAATTACGGTTGATAACACCTGTGCTATCGAATATTTTATTACACATTTCATTGCAGGTATAATGGGAACACAGTAGGCTTAGGACAGTTGCATGGCCACCAGAAAAAAGAAATGGCGATGTACCACTCAAAAAGTTTTACATATTTGAACATTTTAACTACTGATAAAAGTATATCCTCAGTTCAACGTCTTAAAAATGTTTGATAGTAAATTTAACGAGATCTACAGCTTTTGTGCAGTAAGATTTTAATTAAACATTTGCCAGTTATAAAAAATTAACTCAGAATTAAAAACATTTCTTAGGTTTACTGTAGCTAGCTCAAAAAATTCATTTTATTTGTCATGAAAATATGTTAATCCTATGGTATTTTAGTCAAAATCGCTAAGGCAATTTTTGAGAAAATCAAAATAATGAACATTTTCTGTAAAAGTGTAGCTTAACCGAGCAAGATGGCTCGTTCATCGTTTATCCCGTTGGTTCGCTCAGAATCGCAAGTGTCAGCGAATGTGTTAGGTGCAACTTGGCAGGGATGTTATGTGCACAGAAGCGGTTTCCGTCCTTCGTTGTCCGCGGGATCCGGTTAGCGGGACCGCATCTGGGGACGTTGGACCACGCGCAAGATCCCCATATGAGGACCCAAAATCAACTTTAGAGAACTCTGTCAATGTCTGTGCCGTTAGTCTGGATCTGGACACCCGTTGTCTCCTTTCACCTCATTCTTCCTCCATAGGGTGCCGCTTTGGGGGCATAGATACAACAAGGCTAGCTTCAGTGCCAAACCCCCGCCATATCTCTCGTATTCCTAATCCTCTAAGAGTAGCTTGGGATTGTAGGACTTTTTGGAATCTTTTTGTCTCATTCTTGCAAGACATTAAACTTAAATTCCTACCAGTTTTACATTTAACTAACTTTTCAGTTTATGCTGTTCACAGAGAAACACACAAACACATATATACGAAACAGACATATTTCTAAAAATTCTTTTTGGGTTCAGGAAGTTTTAAAACTTGTGATGAAATCTCTGTATCAAATTTTTGGATGAAATACAATACTTCCCCTAATTGTAGGTACGTTCGAGAAAGTAAGAATGTAGTTTTTAAAGAAACGAAGCAGTGAACTCCACTTCACTTCTAAAGGTTCCATTGTCAAACACTCCAAGAACACTTGAAGGACGTCTAAGCCGTGAATATTAAATATGGTCCGTGAGGCCACTGAGAGGTTCTTCATAAGGCACGAACAATACTTGTATTGTTCTTACAAGTGCGTAGCTTACCATTAGTAAGTAGCCCTGGTGTTGGAAACATCCGTTACTCGGCAATGAGAGTGAAGAACCTCTACTGACAAAATGCTTTGGAAACCAATGGTGATCGCTTTACTGGGAGTATTCGTGCTTCAGCCGTTTGCAGAAGTGATGTCCACGGTGACCAGCGAGGTCAACAGCAACAACGTTACCACGTCAGGTTCTGGACAACATTCCGACCCAAAGCCCAATTGCGAAACGTGTACACCGTCTTCTGCGTACGTGCCAGATAAACAAAAGTGTCCAGAGGGTCAGGTGTTTGTCGCCAGCAAAAACAAGTGCAAATTTGGTAGTACAAATCCCAACGGTGAGTTGACCAATTGCATTATCTCTTAATTAAAATTGCCAAAAGTTACATCTTTGTGCATTGAAATTTGCATTTTATCATTATTGTTGCATCTTAAATTTAAGGCACCCATTATATTTTCTTCTTTAAAATATACTACACATTTTGGCAACGTATGTGTGCTCAAACCATGTGCTTTACTTCATTACTGGGAGTAACAATTTTGACTCAAACAAAAATGTCATATACAAAACATATGTAGGCGTATCCTTAATATCATAGAAATGTCACATTTGGTTTGTGCATTACATTGTTGTGGAGGTTGAGGAGATGTTGCATCTTGATAATACAGTCATTTGTATTTGGAATTGCGATCAATTGGATTTAATAGTAATTAATGTAAGTGTACATAGTTCAGAGAAGAACTGCGAACAGCTGTACCGCTTCTGTCAATATCAAATTTTCCCAGAGCTGTTAAACTGACGACATTGAATAAATGGTAAAATATGCGCTATAAATTCTCTATATATCTGTCTCCATGAAAAATTTTTGCGAAAAATAAGGAAGTAGTTTGAGGGAATCTTCACGTTAAAACCATAACAGGAGTAAAATGATCAAGCGCCATTTAGAAAAACTCTACTATCAGGCTGTGTCCGAAAAGCTTGACAGAAGTAAAAGAATGCTATATACTATTACTATACTATTGTACTGTACTGATTCATTGAGTAGCCTTATCTACCAATTCTTCAACAACCTATTCTTAAAGAAGTTTATTCACCAGCTACTGCACGTTAATTGACATCAACATTTGTAGAAATAGCTTTTATTGCATATTTACTTTCAGGTACAATGGGAATTGGGGAACAGAGTAGGTTTAAGCAACAGTATACTCCTAAGGAATTGTTGCTGTGTGATAGGTTTGAATGAATAAGAAAAAATCTGATGTGCTGCACTCACATGACTTTCTCAACTCATGTACTAACCATTTTTGCAAACTCCTATTACTATATCTTATTTGTGTTACTTGAGAAACACATTTATACAAATTAGCTTATTGGTTATTTACTTGTAGGTGTAAGAGGAATATTAGAATACAGTAGGCTTCGAGAGATAGTTAAATATTTTAAAGCTTTGAGATCCCATTCTCTTTGCTCGCTTAACATATAAAAAATGAACAATGATGTTCCCTTTCACGAAAGTTTTGTTTTCCGAAACTGACACAAATAACAAGGAACATCTCCAAAATGGTTCACTCTACAAAAAAAAAATGTATTCAGACGGAAATTGTGTGTTCTATCAAGACCTACATTTTTTGTACAGTAAGATGTCTTACGGTTTAGGAGTTATTGAAAAGTCATCCAGAGTAAACAGGACTACATAGGCTATAGCCAAAAAATTCAGTATATACATTTCATTTGTCATAAAATGTCTCAAATATATATTTTAATAAAAAAATCAAACTTTTCGAAATCGTTTCCATGTAAAGTGTAGTTTAGAGTGGTGGAATTTTGTTCAGAATGTTCGTTTCGCAGCCTTGAAAAACATTAAACTTAAATACCAACTTTGGTTTTTAACAGACTTCGTTTTTGAGTTATGCTGTCCACACACACACACACACACGCACAAATGTACTCGTTTCAAAAATGCATATTTTATTCATAGGACCACAAAACTTGTATCTGTTTCTGTGAAGTTTATATATTGAATTATTGGATGATATCTATAGAAGACATTCTAATGACCATATGTAAAATGTGGTGCGGATTATTCATCTATGAATGTCTGATTGTCCCTTTGGGCTGCTAATACCGTTCATCCGAATGCGATGAAAACAGGCTAATCTAAATATTTTTCATAGAGAAGGTTGTTATACTGTCGATTTTACTATGCAGATATTACATTCGCACGGTTTTCTCTACTCGTCTTTCTTCCTGTGGTGTTCGTTGTTGTTCAACACTGATTTAGCATAGTGACTTCTCGGTTTTTATTTATTTAATTAGTTTATTTTTGTTATTTTGGTTATAGCTCAAGATTATGATGACATAGAATATATGACTAGAAAACTTATGGAAGAATACACTAAATGGGGTTTAAAAATAAATTTGGAGAAAACACTATATATGTCTTGTGGGGATAAAAGGAAAGACTTGATTTTGGAAGATGGAATGGGACGTATCAAAGGACGAGAAGAATGTGAATATTTGGGGGTTAAAATAAATTCAAACTGCAGTCAGGAAAATGACATAAAATATAGAATCCAGAAAGGTAGATCAACAATAGCTATGTTGAACGGAATTTTGTGGGATAAGGCATTAGCAGTTGACACAAAATTACAAATCTACAAATCTATAATAAGAAGCACTATAACTTATGGAGCGGAAACATGGCACCTAAACACAAACCTGAAATTAAAATTGCTTTCTACTGAAATGGATTGTTTTAGAAGATCCACTAGGCATTCTAAATTAGAGAAAATTAGAAATACAACTATTAGACAAAAAATGAATGTTAATGATACATTATTAGATTTTGTAAAATACAAACAATTGGAATGGTATGGTCACACACGTAGGATGATGGAAACAAGATTGCCGAGACAAGTTTTGGAATGGATTCCACCAGGGAGAGGAAAGAGGGGAAGACCGCGGAAAACCTGGATAGATGATATAAGGAGTAGTATGAAGGAGAAGAATTTAGAAGAGCGGGATTGGGAAATAAGAGAAGAATGGAGGAAGAAGATACGTACTTAAACGCTTTGGATACAGGAAGATGTGATCTCACATTGTAAACCTGTTTATATATATTTTTTTTTGTTACTTATAGTATCCTTACAGTTTTTATTGAATACTTGTTTTAGTGTGTTAAGTAATGTTTTTTAAATGTCTCCAAAATCACACACAAGGCTGCTGGGCAAGTGAGCCAAAGCTTGAAAGTTTTAGGGATAGACCACCAAACTATGGGCAACGCCAGGGTTTTCAGCTAGTACGGAATACTTTCTCTCTCTATTTTTCTGCATGCATTCTATTGGCACATAGTAATTCAATATCCGAGTTACGTTAGGTTCCTGCGAACTCGTAGCGTTTGGCTTCACTTCAAAGATGGCAATTTTCTTAAACCTAGTGATTTGTAAGCTACCATATAAGGCATGGCAGTAAAACAACTGGTTAGCCTAAGTCGGCCTAGATTTTCTTATTATCAGTAAGACTTGATGTACCCCTGTAGAAAGGTGTTGCCATTTCGAAATGTTGCTGTTGGGAGGTTTTTCAGCGCTAATATTCCTGGGAATATGTGTGCTACAGTTCGTGAAGACCTCGGAAATGGAGACAACTGTGATTGAGAGTACTACCATAAATGCGGTAGATGGTGATCAGGAAACTTTGTGCGAATCTTGCTTCATGCCGCGTATGTCCCTCTCCGACAAGCTTGTCCATCGGGATTTGTGTATGTGATAACAAAGGGTAAATGTAAACGTGGAGGCGGCGGTGTGCCACTAGGTAAGTTGTAAGGAATAGATTTAATAATGATGTCTTAATACAAGTACTAAGCTAGTGCTAAACGCGTGTTTCTCCGGTATTGGACATAAACCCACTGTCCCGTACACTGACAGCTTCCATTTGTAAAGAAAGGGGCGGTGTAGCAAACTGCCTATTTGTACGACAGCCGATAACTATCAATAAACTCAGCTGCATTTTGGAAATTTCAACTTGTGTAAAACTAGCTGCAACACGACGTGGAACTTAGAATATTCTACTCTCATAATGCGTTCAAACATTTTTACCATAGTTGTACATAATGGGTAGAGAAGGCGTCGCATTCCATCCAAAAATTAAATGTAGAAATTTCACTGGAAATACTCGTTTCGAGATTCCATGAATCTGAAAAACAAATGTGTGTGTCTGTGTTTGTGTGTGTGTGTGTGTGTGTGTGTGTGTGTGTGTGTGTGTGTGTGTGTGTGTGTGTGTCTGTGTGTGTGTGTGTGTCTGTGTACAAGACAACTCAAAAGTGAGTTAAATACCAAACTTTGTATGAAACTTAAGCTGGCAACATTCTTTTAAAAATTCATAATTATCCTTCACTGGATCTTACGAGCGCTTTCTGAGGCCCCATTTCCTTCATTCTCTGGACGCGTTAACAAACCGAACCTTCCAAGAATCACCTTAATTTTTATTTAATCTGTTATGGAATGCTTTTGTCAGAAGTTCCCGTTGGTTTTTCGAGCTGTGACCAATTACAGTGACAAGCCTTTAACACCTAATGGTGCTTCATCAAATTGCTAAACATTGTTGAAGTGGAAATTGCAAGATAATCCATTAGCAATTATTCTGAAGTGAAGAAGAAAATGAAGTAGGGCTGTTCTGAGTGACAAAAGCAAAGCAAACAAAAAGAATGCAGTAAATAAACACATCAGTGTGCAGAAGCCTATAAAAGGTTCGACCTGTTGACTAGCAAACATTTGAGGAGGATTAGTTGAAGTAGGAACTCAGCAGACGTCCAGAGTCCACAATGCGTGTTTGGTTGCTGTTGTCCGCGACGATGTTGCTGCATTGCCTGGAAGGTGTTCTGCCAGCCGCGGTTGCTGAAGACGGGGATTACATCGATCCGGAGCAATACGATATAATAGTAGATGTCATAAACCAATCGGAAACACCTCAGACTCTTCGGCAACGTGCCCTTATTACCCATTTCTACGTACCTACCAAAGTGGAGAAGGGATACCGATGTCCCGAAGGTTACATTTACATTGTTGAAAAGCACAAATGCAAAAGGGGAGTCCTACTGCACAAGAAATAAGGTAAGAGTTGAGCTTATTGTATTTCAGTGATAACATGAAAACACAAAGGTTTATAAAATGTTATTTTCCCCTGCATATGGAAATATACCGGGTGAAAATGAACTACACCGAAATAACTTGACAGATTGTAAGTGATTGAAATAGACAACATATGTTTCGCAGCAGATGGTATTACATATTGGTATCAGATGCTGGTAAACAAAATAGGGTGAACATATAGCTCATAATGTATCTAAAACTGCTACGTGAGTATAGAAATATCAATTTTCAGCATCTCGTTATCAGCGTTTGCATGCTTTAATGTGGACAAAATCTTTCAAATCTCGAACTGATCACCTGACAGTGCGACACTGACCAACGATTAGCTCCCTTCTTGCCTTATGTACTCTACTCTGAGACGGTTGTTTAATTCTTTTTGTGGTTTAGTTCATAACGCCGAAAATTGTCATTACAATGGTCATGGGTTCGTTTCTTGTCACATACTTACTGTTTTTCCCCTTTCTTTTTTATTACATACAAAGAACAGCATTAACACTTCTATAATCCCGTTGGTTCGGCTTTTGGATAGATTATCATGAAAATTCAGGTCAGCATTTCGAGCAGTTCTTCTAAACTGACGTCAAGTATTAAATGTTCTACGTTTTTATACTTTCTTTCGACTTTTAAACCATTTCATATTTTGAAGTACCTACAACAATTATGAATTTCTTTAGCAGGATTAAACTTTTTTTTTGGCAAGAACTGTAATTCATGGTACTGATGTGTTGAAATAAAAATGTATAAATTGAAACAGAATTTAAAATATAGACCAAAATATTATCAACAAAAGAAAGAGAAGGGGAAAAAAAGCAGTGAATGAGACGATTTGTCCAATGGAGCTGCGGCAAGAGTCAAAATTGGCAAAGAATTGTTAGATGAAATAATGATTTCAAAAGGTCTTTGACAGGAGTGCAGTGTGTCGTCAACGTTATTTAAACTATACCTACACAGAACCAGGTGATACAGCAGGTTATGAAAACAAGAGGCCTAGACCTAGGCGATTGGGAAAATTGTGAATATCTAAGTGTAGCTTTGGGAGCAGAAAGATGTATAATACATTGCAAACCTGCGTAAATAAATAATATTTTATAATATTCCTTAATGTATACTTATAGTGATACACTATTTCACTCGAAAGATATTACAGATAGAACAAGAAAATCAATTTTACAAGGTCATCTGTGCGAACATTCACCTGGCATATAAAGGCATTCAGAAGGTGCTACGTAATATAATGAAGGCTTCTTGTTTTCTTTTTTAAACTGGAGGTAGCCTGACAGGTTAACTGATTAGATCCTTTTTATTTTTGAAACACCACCCAGTAGAATAAAGCCTCTACCCTCAACAGTTTCACTCCTTTGTGTTCGGTACCAGAGCTCAGAATGTTCGTGCTACTTGTGTTTGGCTTTTGTTTATGCACCTTCCAAGCTTCCTATGCAGATGAAGATGAAGATGAAGACTATGAAGATCCCATCTATGAATCTATTCTACCGGAGACCACACACAAGCTATACTACGAAGTTTTGTTCTTCTGGCCACCACTAAGGAATGTGGAAGTCACATGTCGTGACGGATACATTTACGTGCCCAGCAAAGGCAAATGCAAACGTGGAACTGCAAACCTGAAAGGTAAGGTTGAAAAGACACATTGCAGAAACCTGGTATTGTTGCTTCAAACAGATCGTTTTACGTACATGATAACTTAGGCAGAACAATTAGAAAAGTTCAGCGCCCCCTTCCAGTAACTTGCTGTGGAATACTGAAAATAAAAGCAAAATACTGTCTCTGTTTTTCTAAAATATCTCACTCATGTACTAACTATTCTTACAAACTGTTATTCCTCTATATTAGTCGAGGTAAACATTTGCAGAAATTATCTTATTGCTAATTTTCTTGTAGGTGCAAGGCGAATATGGGATTACAGTAGGCTTTGAGCGATAAGTAGTAAAATATATAAAGGTGGTCGCTATATGAAGAATTTGAAATTCCGTTCTCTTTCCTTGGAAAGGAGATGAAAAGGTGCATAACAACCTTCCATTTGAGAAAACGTTTAAGTGTAACGGGATTTACATTTTGTATAGCAAGATTCGGTGTCTCTTACGGTTCACCAGTTATGCAGAAGTCATCAAGAGTAAATAGGACTACATAGGCTATAGTCAGAAAATTCAAAATATACATTTCATTTGCCATAAAATACCTTAAACATATGGCATTTAAGTCAAAATCGTTAGAGCCCTTTTCGAAAAAATAAAAATTTTCAAAAAATTTTTCATGTAAGGGGTGGAGGAATTTTCTTGAAAATATTTGTGTCGCATCATTGAAAGATACTAAACTTAAGTACCAACGTTTTTAACGGACTTTTCGTTTACGAGTTATGCTGTGCAGAGACAGACACACAGACACGGACCTTTTTGTAAAATTGCTTTTTTGAATTTAGGGGGCCTCAAAACATATATTTCCGGTGAAATCTCGACATCAAAATTTTGGGTCGAATACAATATCTACTTCCCCTATTTACTAACTATACTGTAGTAGAGAAAGTAAAAAGTCTTAGTGTTGGCAGCTGTGAGTCTTCTTGTTTGTATCTGTAACTTCGAAGAATGTCTCAGTTTATGTAATCTGGAAACTTCTAATGATTACAACAGAATTAATTGTGTAAAGCTACATTATATTCTTTCTTTATGCAGTTTAAGAGTCTCAAACGGTATTGTCACCGCGGCCGTGAATCTAAGTGCCTGCCGTGGAAGGATCAGCGCTACTGACCCGGCAGGTGCCCGGTTCCTACTGTTAAAGATTGAACATCCTGTTAAAATGGTAGCCGTTGTGTGCCTTTTCTTGGCTTCAGAGATTTTTCTTTTCTTCGCTCGAGAACACTCCTTTTCCAGAATGACTCCTTGTGTTCGGACCCTATATAACAAGTGACTGGTGAGCGGCAGACACACTTGCAGTTGTTGGTAGTTCGTTTAAAATGAACACTTGAAAGTGACAGTTCAGTGTTTAGCACAGTTCAGTAGTGATTCAGTTCGACGAGTCAGTTGTGTTTGTTGTGAGTTTGCGCAAGTGCCTCAACACTTGTATTACACATTTCAGAGACAAATAAAGTCTCTTTGTTCTCGTTAATTTATACAATAGTTGCAAAACCTTAGACATTTTAAGAGTTTAGTATCATAATATTTTCTGCTTCATACATCATTCATGTAATGTAACTTCAACTTTCAATTGTTTAAAAATAGGTAATGGTATCTAAGCACGACCATTAGTGTTCTTCTTGACTGATATTTTGCGCGTTGGTCCAGCGGGTTTCTCAACTGTTCCATAATCACTGAAGGTAGAAATAGTATCTCAATTACACTGTGGACATTATAGTATATTCTACAAGGATAAGGAGGAATTTAATGGTCTGTTAGGCACCTGTGGAATGTATTTGTAAACTGATGTTTCCACGGCTGCTCTGAGTAATTTTTCCTCAGTTTAGTGTTTTTTTCATTTCTTCACACACTGGTAAAAACTGACATTTCGAGTACATGCAAAAGAACGTTACATAATATCTTAAAGTCTGCGAACGAGTAGAAAGCTTTTTAAAACTATTTGTGTAAATTTTGTTTCCATTGGATGATCCTTTAGAATTTGCTGATCATTTGACTTATCTATATTGGCAACACTGCTGTATCAATATGTGAGAAATGCTGTTTAAGAGTCACAGAATGCCTTCGGAAACCAAGGACAAGTAGCAAAGAGGGGAAAAATAAACAAGAAAATAGCTAGGCAGAAAAGGTATAATTGTATGTTGATGTTCTAATGCCATAACAGCAATGAATAGCACGCAAGGCGTTGCAATTTTACGATTGGGAATACCAATCCGACATTGTGGGACTCTTAAGGAAACAAGTCTCAAAAAATTGTTCATCATCACCATCACCATCTTTATCATTATCATTATTGTTATTATTGCTAATAATAATCACAACGTATTACTACAAATGTGACAGCTACAGTCCTATTCAGAGACTTCAAATGTATACCAAGAATGAGCCATAAGCCTTGTGTACTTGTATTCTTTATCATATGAGTGTAGCGAAGTGCATTTATTATTTTATCTCGAAAGAAGCAACGTGCACTTGTACAGTCGACCTCAAATGTTTTCCGATCCACATATTCCTAGCCGCGTTGGGAAGGCAAGATGGCTTATCGGTTGGCTATGCCAGGTGGCGTCAAAGGTACACTTGCCAACTCATACCTGTCTGCAAGGGTGAGGGGTGTAATGTGCCTCAAGTTGTAAGAAAGTAATCTCAGTGTAAACAAAACATTGATGTTATAAATCGAGAACGAACTACAGCGAGGGTAGAAACAAATTATTCGAGATTAAAGACCTCATATCACTCTATAATGAAATTAAATTTAAAATGTTTTTAATTTTAAAATTTGATACCAAAACTTAGTGCTACCTACTTTAAAAATATTCATTAATTGAAATGAAGGAGAAATCAAGCCTTCAATAATAATAGTAATAGTAATAATAACGGTAATAATAGTAATAATAATAGTAATAATAACAATAATAGTAATAATAATAATAATAGTAATAATAATAATAGTAATAATAATAATAGTAATAATAATAATAATAGTAATAATAATAGTAATAATAATAATAGTAATAATAATAATAGTAATAATAATAATAATAGTAATAATAATAGTAATAATAATAGTAATAATAATAATAGTAATAATAATAATAATAGTAATAGTAATAATAATAATAGTAATAATAATAATAGTAGTAATAATAATAGTAGTAATAACAATAAAAATAACAATAGTAATAGCAATAATAATAACAGTAATAATAACAATAATAATGGTAATAATAGTAATAATAATGGTAATAATAGTAATAATAATAGTAATAATAGTAGTAATAATAGTAGTAATAATAATAGTAGTAATAATAATAATAGTAATAATAATGATAGTAATTATAATAGTAATAATAATAATAGTAATAATAATAGTAATAATAATAGTAGTAATAATAGTAATAATAATAATAATAATAATAATAGTAGTAGTAATAATAATAATAGTAATAATAATAAAAGTAGTAGTAATAATAATAATAGTAATAATAATAAAAGTAGTAGTAATAATAATAATAGTAATAATAATAGTAGTAATAATAGTAATAATAATAGTAGTAATAATAGTAATAATAATAGTAGTAATAATAGTAATAATAATAATAATAATAATAATAATAATAATAATAATAATAATAATAATAATAATAGTAATAATAATAGTAGTAGTAGTAATAATAATAGTAGTAGTAATAATAATAGTAGTAGTAGTAATAATAATACTAGTAGTAATAATAATAGTAGTAGTAGTAGTAGTAGTAGTAGTAGTAGTAGTAGTAGTAGTAGTAGTAGTAATAATAATAGTAGTAGTAGTAATAATAATAGTAGTAATAATAATAATAATAGTAGTAGTAATAATAATAATAGTAGTAGTAGTGAAGGAGTCTCTTCCGGCTGGTATCTCCCGTCACCAGTATGAAGGGAATCTTCTTCTCGTCGTCACTTTGAAGGGTCGGTATGATGAATTCTTTTCTCGTATAAAAGATCCGGCTAACTCTTTCGATGAACTGCGATGACTCTTTCTTTCCTATCTCGGTCGTGGTACGGGTATGAAGTATGTTCACAATTTACAGCTAATAATTTTTCTTGAGACGCGACCCCCGTGAAAATTATATATTACGTCGATGTATTAACTTTTAGTCTTTCTAATGAGATAGTCTTCTTTGCTCTGGAGGCCACAATTGAAATAATATTGGTGTATTTATTATCACAATTTTATTCGTTAATATATATAACATTTACAATGAAGACAAAAGATAATCGCACTAGGCCAACTGCAAACGATATAATGCAAACAATCAAACAATGGGAAACAAAACACTCCAACACAACACCTACCATAATTAATAATACTGCATCAGTAGTAATAATAATAATAGTAGTAGTAATAATAATAATAATAATAATAATAATAATAATAATAATAATAATAATAATAATAATAGTAGTAGTAATAATAATAACAATAACAACAACAACAACAACAACAACAATAATAACAATAATAACAATAATAACAATAATAACAATAATAACAATAATAACAATAATAACAATAATAATAATAATAATAATAATAATAATAATAATAATAATAATAATAATAATAATAATAATAATAATAATAATAATAATAATAATAATAATAATAATAATAATAATAATTATAATAATAATAATAATAATAATAATAATAATAATAATAATAATAATAATAATAATAATAATAATAATAATAATAATAATAATAATAATATTTCCTTGTGGGTGGAAAGACAATGTTAACAAGACAATGGGAACACAGTAGGCTTTGAGCGATACTCAACTCTTTTAAAGCTTTCAAATTCCGTTCTCTTTCTACAGCTAACATATAAAAATTTGAATAACGATGTTCCATTTGACAGAACTATAAGTTCTCCAAAAGTCACACAAATAACAAGGCACATCTCTTAAATGGTTCACTCTATAACAAATGTTATTCAGACATAAATTGTGTATTTTAGCCACATATACATTTTTTGAATACGAAGATTTGGTTTATCTCTTATGGTTTACCAGATATTTAAATACGTCTACAGGGGCTATAGCTAATTCAATATATATGTTTCATTTTCAAGAAAATCAAAATTTTCGAAAAAAAAAAATCAATGAAAGAATAGATTAGGGTGGAGGAATGTTCTTCAAAATGTTCGCGTCGCATTTTTAAAATGCATTAAGCTTAAATTTCAAATTTGGTTTTTAACTGACTTTTAGTATTTCATGTTGTCCACAAACCGACAGACACACAGGTACGTAGACACACACACACACACACACACACACACACACACACACACACACACACACACACACACACACACACACACTGACCTTTTTCTAAAAATGCTTTTTTCTTTTGGATTCAGGACCTCAAAACATATTTCCGTTAAAATCTCGACATCAAATTTTTGGGTGAAATACAGTACTTCCTCTACTATACTATACGCAGTAGGGAAAGTACCTAGAATTTCATTTTAAATCTTACAAACATTTTCATGCCTATGAAAATTTAGGAATTTGTATGGAACTAGGATGGTTTATTTTACACCTTTTAGTCCATTTCAAAAACGTGATATATTAGGATTGTTTTAAATTTTTTATTTTAATAACTAAAACTAAGAAAACCCTGTCTGCCTGTGTGTTTTTTTATCCAGTTTTGAGCTAAGTTTAACGTTTAAAAGGACTTTTATTCCCAGAAAACTCAGGATACATATATATTTGGTTTGTCATGAAAATATCTTAAATATATGCTATTTTAATCAAACTCGTTAAAGCCATTTTCGTTAGAAAACTTTTTCATTTAAATAGAGGGATCTTATACAAGCGAGTTAAGTATGGTATTGTGATCCAGTTCTGAGCTTTGTTTAAAGCTTCAAGTCTAGCTCATCGTGAACTTAGTTTAGACAAAATCGAAATTGCGAAAATTTATCAAGTTAGTAACCGAAGGCCGAGTTGGTGGATTCCAAACGACACGAGTTGGAGGTCAGACATTTGCTGATCAGTAGAAGAGGCTCCAGAATGTGCCTCTGGCTGTTGTTATCCTTGATAGTAACGATGCGTGGCGTGAGGCTGGCTCCTGTCGGAAACCTTTGTTCAAGACGAGTATTACATGACTATGATGGAGACTTAGCGCCTTGACCAAAAGTAACCAAAAGTACTTTTATGAATAGCAATGAATGAATAAGTATAGAAAATAGCATATGAATTATTCTGCACTATTTAGTTTGAATGAAAGCAAACCACTAATTAGCAGATATGTCATAGTTATATCTGTATATTGCCACCATCAAACTATAATAAGAAAATCAACATTAGGTTGCGTAGCATGAAAATAAAAGATTCAAGAGCATTAAGAAAGAACAAAAACATCACTAACTTTTACCTTTATTTTCTTGTACTGAGTTATACTTTTGTGTAACATTCAACAAAGTATTCGGTACTCCGCTAGCGGGAATATGGAAAATTAGGTTGTAATTTTACCCCTCGAATCTTGGGAGAGCTAAAGTTACAACAGCTGCGTTTCCACTACGGACCGCTAGTTCTGCATGTAGACATACATATTTAGATGAAGGCTTGAGCTTCAGTACAAAAAATCTGATCATATTACTTTCTCTATTTACTGTTGTAAAATTATTCTTGAAACGCCTATTACCTCTCTACTTGATGTTGATCCAAAAAGTCATTTGTACAAACAGTTTTCCTATATATTTCCTTGTATATACAATGGAAATAAATAATAGTGTAGGCTTAAGGAATAGTTAAATCATGTAAGAGCTTGGCCCTTTGTGATGTCATTGCATTGCGTTCTAAATTGTAATACCCATACTTTTCAGATGAAATGAATGAATTAAAAAAAAATAAAAATAAAAACATAAATAAATATTGAAATAAATAAATAAATAAATAAATAAAATATTCAGAAATGATTAACTCTATTAAAACGAATATTAGTCATAAATTGTGTACTCTAATGAGATTTACACTTTTTCCTGTAGCAATATTTTGTCTAGTTTTTTTTTTACAGTTTATCAGTTGTGCAAAGATCATTCAGAATGAAGACAATGTACGTATTTTTCATTTGTCATGAAAATATCTTAATTTGAATTGGAATACCACAAAAAGAGCAGTATTCCTTATAATTTTACCCATGGAACTCTATGGTGAATGAAATAAACGACCATAAACTTACTTTTTTCTACTAAAATAGGTGCTCAAAAATTAAAGTGGAATTCCATCTTCCACTTAGACTGAAGAGTAGCACATGGGGCCGCTACTTCTCAAACAAGTACTTCAAGAATTGACCCGTCGGGGACGTAACGAGGCTGAGTGCACCCAGGACTGGATTTTCCATTGGGAGAAAATTCCCACGCGGGTACCGGGAATCGAACTCCAGTCTCCCGCTTGGCAAGCAACAGCGCTACGACCACGCTAAGGGGACCACCACTGGGCAGAATTACTACAAATTATAAACATAGTACAAGGGTTCAAAATATGGTTACCTATAGATTATTTACGATTCTGTTATAACCCCGCAACCCCATGGCACAACAGCCCGTGCGGGCCAAGGTCTACCCCTACCCCAACACTGCTCTCAACAGGCGTCATGAGTGGAGTGCAATACTGGAGGCGGGATTCTATTATACGTACCTATAAATTCTACATATTACGAGAAGTTGATCCAGTGATAGCCAATGGGAGCACGCTGCCACTAGAGAATTGCGTAAACATGTGTTTTTCTCAACAAACAACTAGCAAGGTGAACCTCATTAACCCAGCTCAATCTGGCAGGAATACTACATACGCTCAGTCGAGGGCCAAACACCTGCACAAGAACACCAACAACTAACAGAAGTTTCAGTTCAAAATGCGTGCGTGTTTAGTGTTGCCGATTATGCTAGTGATGTTCCTAGGAGAGTGCCATGGACAGTCGTCGAATACCACTATTGTAGATGAGGATTATGTTGATCCTGAAGTCTTCTACGAGGAAGAAGTGGAAAAAACAGTTACAACACCCAAAATCAATGGAGAAACTTCCGATACTCCATTCGTCGGTGTCCCATATGCCGCTGTTCCACTCAGATACGTGAAGAAGTTCAGGTGTCCAAAAGGTTTTGTCTTCGTTGTGACGAAACAAAGATGCAAGAGAGGCCTATCGATGAAAACCGAATAAGGTGAGCGAATGTAATATGAATCTTAGGGTTAAGTCATTATTTTGTGACGAATGTCCTTCTATGACTTGGTCGGTGCATTGTGTGTAAACTTGTTACCTTCTCTAATACCTACAGTAAGTAGGTGAATATTCGACCAAAATTTCGATATCGATATTTCACCGGAAATATGTGCTTTGAGGAACCCTAAATCCAAAAGAAAGCATTTTCAGAAAAAGGAACATTTGGTGGAAAACAAAAGTTTGCATTTAAGTTTAATATCTTTCAAGGATGCGGCAACGATTTTGAAGACAATTCCTCCATCCTAAGCTACCCTTTATATGGAACATTTTTCGAAAATTTAGATTTTCTCAAAACTGGCTCGAAAGGTTTTAATGAAAATGCCATATGCTTAAGACATTTTTATAGCAAATGAAATTTATGTTTTGCATTTTCTGGCTATAGCCCACATAGACCTGTTTGTTCTTGATGACCTCCAGATAACTGGTAAACCGTAAGAGATACCTATACAAAATCTTACAAAGCTAAAAGTGTAGTTTACGTTAAAACATTTAATTTATATCAAATTATATTCAAAATGAGTATCATTTAATATAAAATGTGTGCTTCCGCGAGACTCATATTTTTTTTATTGTAAGATTTGGTCTATATCTTACAAATTACCAGTTATGCAAAAGACAAAGAGTAAACAGGAATACATGGGTTATAGCCAGACAATTCAGAATATATGTTTTATTTTCCATACAAATATTTTAAACATAACTGAATTTAATTCGAATTGTTACGGCAAACTTTCCATGTAAAGGGTAGTTTAGGGTGTAGGAATTTTCTTCAAAAACTTCATACTCCACCCTTGAAAAATATTAAACTTATAATCGCACCACTCTTAGGTTCCGACTTGATGTAAACACAAGCCGTCAAAAATCAAACCGCGATACGCCGAAACCAAAGAACACCACAAAATATAGTCCCTTAAATATTGGTGATTATCTGTGAGTTTTCAAGACTATAAATACCCCGTTAAAGAATGCTTGAATGTAACGCGATAGCAGTGCTATTGTTAAAATTCCCGAGTAAATGTCTTTTGTTGTATCATGAACACTAGGCCTGAGTCCACGTGGCGTTAGTTCGTATTAGTCGCAGCTAACACGAATACCAGGTTGTCGCAGAGGGATACAAGGATGAAGTATAAGTACCAACTGTGGTTTTTAACCGACTTTTTGTTTTGAGTTATGTTGATCAGAGACAGACTCACATATAGACCTTTATCTAAAACTTTTTTTTTTTTTTCCTAAATCACGAGCCCTCAAAACACATATTTCCAGTGAAGTTTCCTCATCGAATACAATACCTTCCCTACTTACTATACGTGGTGCAGCAAGTAAAAAATAAAAATCTGATGTGTTGCACTCACATGACATTTTCTACTCTTGTACTAACCACTCTTACAAACTCTTATTCCTATCTCTTCTTCGTGTTAGTTCAAACATTTGCACTAATTATCTTATTGCTTATTCCTTGTAGGTGCAAGGGGAATATTAGAATACAGTAGGCTTGAGCGATAGTCAGATCACTTAAAGCTTTGAGATTCCATTCCCTTTGCACGCTTACTAAAGTTTTAAGTTTTCCGAAGCTGACAAAGATAACAACGAATATCTCCAAAGTGATTCACTGTACAAAAAAGAATTTGTTTGCACATAAACATAAGTGAGCTCTACACTTCTTCTATAGTAAGATTTTTCCATCTCTTACGGTTTGCGAGTTATTCAAAAGTCATCCGGAGTAAACAGGACTACATAGGCTATAGCCAGAAAATTCAAAATATACATTTCATTTGTCATATCTTAAACATATCATTCATATCTTAAACATACGACATTTTAATCAAAATTGCTAAAGCCGTTTTCAAGTAAATCAAAATTTTCGAAAAATTTTCCATGTAAAGTGTAGTTTAGGGTGGGGCTATTTTCTTCAAAATATTCGTGTTGCAATCTTGAAATACATAAAACTTAAATACCAACTTTGGTTTTTAACAGACTTTTCGTTTTTGAGTCATGCTGTCACAGACAGACAGACACACACACACGCAAACACACGGACATTTTCTAAAAATGCCTTTTTAGGATTTAGGGGGTCTCAAAACACATATTTCCGGTGAAATCTTGACATCGAATTTTTGGTTGGATTACAATACTTCTTGTACTTACCAGTAGAGAAATAAAAATAAGCAGCAGTCCAAATTTTGGGAGAAGGGTTACCTTTTCAGAAATAGAAACCGCAAAACAAAGCCATGAACAGAGTGGGCCCAAAGGTAATTGAACCCAGCATCTCCGAATGTGACCTTACATGCTTAGGCGTGGTATCTTGCTCTGTAAACAAAAATGAACAAGGGCGAGTTTATTCCACGCCTGGGGCTACTCAGCATTGTTTTAGAAGAGGGAGGGGAGTGAAAAAGAGGACAACAGAAATGAACTTGGAATACCGGCAGAAGCGGTGTCTACACCCAGGGTTTAAAAGCCATTCAACCGGAAGTTAGACCTCAGTTGAACCGCATTGACGTTCAAACAGAATCCACAATGCGCTTCTGTCTGCTGATATCTGTTATGGTGATGATGTACTGTGTGCATTGGGTTCAAACATCGGGGACAGATGACGATTATGTAGACCCTGAGGTGTACTATGAAGAAATAGTGGAGAGTCCAAAACCAAGTGAGCCTCAAGACACCCCATCAGGGACCACTGGACCACCAGCCTATGGTGTCATGGATAGGATTAAATATCGGTGTCCTGAAGGCTACGTGTTTGTTGCCAGTAAGGAGAAATGCAGGAAGGGTACCAGTCACCTTACTAAATAGGTAAGGAAAGATCTTAATACAGAAATTAAGTAATAATTTAAAATCCTATTTTACTTTCTCTACCCCGTTTAGTAAAGTAGAGGAAATGTTGTATTCCACCCAAAAATTCTATGTCGAGATTTCAACGGAAATAAATGTTTTGAGGTGCCCTGAACCCCCCAAAAAACAGATTTCGAAAAACGACCGTGTGTGTGTGTGTCTGTGTCTGTGTCTGTGTCTGCTGTCAGACTTTGGACAGCATAACTCAAAAACGAAAAGTCGGTTGAAAACCAAAGTTAGTATTTAATGTCTTTTAAGGATGCGGCACGAAGATTTTGAAGAAAACTGCTCCACGCTAAATTATCCTTTACATGGAAAATTTTTAGAAAATTTTGACTTTGTTGAAAATGGCTCTAAGGATTTTGATTAAAATTCCATATGTTTGAGATATTTTTATGGCAAATGAAATGTATATCTTGAATTTTCAGACTATAATCCATGTAGATCTATTTACTCTGGATGACTTCTGGTAAACCGTAAGCGATATATCAGATCTTATTATACAGTGTAGATCTTGCTAAAACACAGCTTTTCTCTAAACAATTTGTTTAGTAGAGAGAACCACTTCGGAGACAATCCTTGTTATTTGTGTAAATTTAGAGAACTTATACTTCTGTCAAATGAAACATCGTTATTGATTTTTATATGTTAAACGTGCAAAGAGAACGGAATTCGAAAGCTGTAAAAGATTTGACTGTCGCTTAAAGCCTACTGTACTACCATTTTCTCCATGTACCTACAAGAAGATAAGCAATAACATAATTTTTGCAAATGTTTATCTCAACTGCCACGAAGAAGATATGGGAATAAGAGTATATAGGAATACGAGAGAGTAGAGAAAGTCATGTGAGTGCAACACATCGGATTTTTTAATGTTCCACTTAGAAGTTGCTTTTAACATCTAAGGCCATTAAGGGGTTTGTTTAACCCCATGGAACAATTGCTCAAGACTTGCTTAGTGTTGGTATTGAACTTTGGGTTTCTATTACTTTAGTTTTTGTTTTTCACTTAATTAACACTCGCATTATGCCCACTTTCTGAAGTTTTTCAAATTATCTCTTTTAGTTTTTTGATTAAAGTTATGCAGTTAATAGTCATTGTCAATCACTATTTCTACTACTGAATTGCGCATTTGTTTAAAATGTTTCATTGTTGGTCTTTCTGAGAAACAATGAAATATCAAGGTAGTTAAAAGGTAGTACCCAGGCGGTATAATGTGTTTCATGTAAAAAACTAGAAAAGAATAGTTAATGTTAAACATTACCTTTATAAACATGGCAAGATATAATATCCAATTTTAAAGCAGATTTGTTTTAAAAATTGCTCAGGGTAATAGTTAAACTATGTTTAATATTATCTTTATAAACAAGACAGGATACAATACCCCTTTTTATATTCTCTACTAGGTTTAGCAAAGTAGAGAAGGTATTGTATTCCACCTAAAAATTCGATGTCGAGATTTCACCGGAACTTATTCTAAAAAATATTTTTAGAATAAGTTCAGTGTATGTGTGTGTGTGTGTGTGTGTGTGTGTGTGTGTGTGTGTGTGTGCGTGCGTGTGTACTCGTACATACACGCACACACACAATCTACTTTTTGAATCATAACCCTGAAAGAAAGCCATGATCGGAGTGGGCCCAAAGATAATCGAACCCAGTAGCTTCGGAATGCAAACCACACACCACTGTAGCCATCACACTTAGTAAATATGCACCGACAAGGTCGAGTTTATTCTCCAGCTGTCTAAGGGCTAATAAGTATTATTTAGGAAGCGGGACAAGGAGGAGGGAAAACAAGTGAAACAGAAACTTACTTTGAATTCCGGCAGAACCGGTATCTGTACAGAGGATTTAAAAGCCAACACGCTGGAGGTTAAAGCTCATTTGAACCGGATTCACATCCAAGCAGGATTCACAATGCGCTTCTGTCTACTGATATCTGTGATGGTGATGTTGTACTGCGTGTACTGGGTTCAAACGTTGGAGACAGATGAGAGTTATGTAGATTCAGAGGTGTACTATGAGGCAAGTGAACCTGTATACCATCAACAACCAGGAAGCTACGTACCACCAAGTCAAACTGTATACAACCAACAATCAGAAGGAGATTATATACCACCAAGTCAACCTGTATACGACCAACAATCAGAGGGAGATTATACACCACCAAGTCAACCTGTATACGACCAACAATCAGAAGGAGATTATATACCACCAAGTCAACCTGTATACGACCAACAATCAGAAGGAGATTATACACCACCAAGTCAACCTGTATACGACCAACAATCAGAAGGAGATTATATACCACCAAGTCAACCTGTATACGACCAACAATCAGAAGGAGATTATACACCACCAAGTCAACCTGTATACGACCAACAATCAGAAGGAGATTATATACCACCAAATGAACCTGTATACGACCAACAATCAGATTATACACCACCAAGTCAACCTGTATACGACCAACAATCAGAAGGAGATTATATACCACCAAATGAACCTGTATACGACCAACAATCAGATTATACACCACCAAGTCAACCTGTATACGACCAACAATCAGAAGGAGATCATATACCACCAAGTGAACCTGTATACGACCAACAATCAGAAGGAGATTATATACCACCAAGTGAACCTGTATACGACCAACAATCAGAAGGAGATCATATACCACCAAGTGAACATGTATACGACCAACAATCAGAAGGAGATTATATACCACCAAGTCAACCTGTGTACGACCAACAATCAGAAGGAGATAATATACCACCAAGTGAACCTGTGTACGACCAACAAGCAGGAGGAGATTATGTGTCACCAAGTGAGCCTGTGTACAACGGGTCAGCACTAGGCTATGGAGTACCAGATGTGTCTGTATACAACCAATCAGCAGGAGGAGGTTATGGAGTACCAGATGTGTCTGTATACAACCAATCAGCAGGAGGAGGTTATGGAGTACCAGATGTGTCTGTATACAACCAATCAGCAGGAGGAGGTTATGGAATTGCAGATCTGTTGGTATATAACCGAACAGCAGGAGGAGGTTATGGAGTACCAGATCTGTCTGTATACAATCGACAAGCAGGAGGAGGTTATGGAGTACCAGATGTATCTGTATACAATCGACAAGCAGGAGGAGGTTATGGAGTACCAGATGTATCTGTATACAATCGACAAGCAGGAGGAGGTTATGGAGTACCAGATGTGTCTGTATACAATCGACAAGCAGGAGGAGGTTATGGAGTACCAGATGTGTCTGTATACAATCGACAAGCAGGAGGAGGTTATGGAGTACCAGATGTATCTGTATACAATCGACCAGCAGGAGGAGGTTATGGAGTACCAGATCTGTCTGTACCATCAGGAGCAGGGTATGGAGCCCCAGCCTATGGTGCTGTCGGTAGGCTGGAGAAGAAATACCGGTGTCCTGACGGTTATGTGTTCGTTCTGAGTAAACAGAAATGCAAGAAGGGTGCCTCTCGCCTTTCTAAGTAGGTAAGGAAACAACAGTCTTTTAATATACTAATTAAATAGAACTGTAAAACCTTCGCAAACAACAATTCAAGTTTTACATCCTTAAATTACAAATTCTAATTCACAAACTCTTCGCTACAACCTCCTCCAGTCTCAAGGGATGACTGGCATACGGCTTTCACGGAGTTTCCATATGACCAAATGAAGACATTGAAAAATGTAAAATTAGGTAAAACTAGCTTCCAACGTGAAATTGGGCATTTTTAGATTGTATATGGCCAGCATTTTCGAACATACCGGGTGTAAGGGAAGTCCTTACATTAATTTAAGCCAGTGGCCCATTTTGTATCTTACGTTTTTGTCTCTGACCATTTCGTATGGAGATATTTTGGTTTTATCGAAAACAAGCTGGCAACACTGCAGATTGTGTGGGTGTCACTGTCCCTAGCTCAGTACATAAACAACGTCTTGAGAACATAAACACATACTCTGCCATGTCTTTTCGTGTTTACTGCTCGAGTGTAGGCCAATCACAAGTGTTAACTGCCAAAACATTACACGAAAGCAAAAGTGCCCGACCGGATTACATTTACAAACCACGTCAATTCCCCGACCAACCTCAACGCAACATTTTTGACATATTTCACGTCTGTAAGAGCTTCTTGGAGAATTGCTTCATAACTTTTAAGTGGTTAATTATTTCGAAACCCTGTGTAATGTCCCATAACTACTACCGAAGTTATGTCAGACATAAATTACTCTACGCATCTTACTTATAACAAACTGTTATCTTCGTACATTCTTGTGGAATTACAAATCCAATTTAGAACTAAAACATTTATTTTTTTTGAAATCGACTGATCAATGAAGAAAATACCATTAGACCTTTTTGATTGTAATGCTTCTACAAATGACATATTAGAAGGAATGTAATGACTTCCCTTCCAGCCTGTATATTTTCACAATTAGTATATACACGTTATTTTCTATACATCATTGGCAACAAAATAGGTTTTTACCTGCAAATTTGAGGTGAATAGAAATGTTGATGTTCGTTTGCCACAGACTTAGACCGTTTACCGCAGCGAATAGAAGCAAACGGTTGCCACAACATGCGTCAACTGAGTATTTTTCTTTCTGTTACTATATTTTAGTTCAAAAAATGCAACTTTCACTTTATTTAAATTAGTGTTTAGTAGTGATATTAAAACTTTATGGTTCTGGAAACATCTGTATGGCATTCATTATGAAAAATGCCCCGTCTTAAACCTACTGACTGATAGAAGGTGGCACAAGGTCATCAACCTTCAACTACTGCAAAAGAACGAAAATCACACAAGCCCTTGGATTATTATTACATTTGACATATTTGTTACACTTATCATGCAGAATCCCTGGTTAACGCATGGCGGAATCAGTACCTTCCACCGCTTTAAGCACGCGTACCACGCACGCGTACACACACACACACACACACACACACACACACACACACACACACACCTACTTTTAAAATCACAACCCTAAAAGAAAGCCTTGATCTTGGGCCCAAAGATAATCAAACCCAGTAGCCCCCAAATGCAAATATGCATGGTAAGGCGTAGCCTTAGGTATATAGGCACCAACAAGGTCGAGTTTATTCTGCACCTGTCTATGGGCTACTAAGCATTATTTAAGAAGGGGGGGGGGGAGCAAGGAGGAGGAAAAGCAAGTGAAACCGAAAATTACATACTTCCAATTCCGGCAGAACCGGTATCTGTACAGAGGATTTATAAGCCAACATGCTGGAGGTTAAAGCTCAGTTGAAAAGGATTCACATCCAAGCAGAATTCACGATGCGCTTCTGTCTACTGATATCCGTGATGCTAATGTTTTACTCCGTGAACTGGGTTCAAACGTCGGAGACAGACGAGGATTATGTAGATCCTGAGGTGTCCTATGAGACAAGTGAACCTGTATATCATCAACAAGCAGGAGTAGACTATGAAGCACCAAGTGAACCAGTAGACAACCGACCAGCAGGAGTAGACTATGTAGGACCAAGTCAGCCTGTAGACAACCGACCAGCAGGAGTAGACTATGTAGGACCAAGTCAGCCTGTAGACAACCGACCAGCAGGAGTAGACTATGTAGCACCAAGTCCGTCTGTAGGCATCCCACCAGGGATAGCCTTTGACGAGCCAGTCTATACTCCTGACAGGCTGGAGCAGAAATATCGATGTCCTGAGGGTTATGTGTTCATTCTGAGTAAAACGAAATGCAAGAAGGGTGCCTCTCGCCTTACTAAGTAGGTAAGGAATCAACAGCATTTTAATATACAAATTAAGTACCAATTTAAATCCTTCACAATATAACAATTAAGTTTTTACATCCAAAATTACTAACAAATTCTAAATCATAAAGTGCTCCAATATGATGATTTTTATATTGTGTTATTTTGAGATACTATACAACTAGAAGTTAATGAATAACTGAATTTAAAAAAAAAATCTGATATATTGCACTCCCATTACCTCTACTCTTCGCTAACATTTCTTAGAAACTCTTATTCCTCCATCTTTGTGTTACTCGAGGTCAACAGTTACAGAATTTGCTGCTGATTTTCTTGTAGGTGCAAGGGGAATATTAGAATACAGTAGGCTTGAGCGATAGTCAAACCACTTAAAGCTTTGAGATTCCATTCTCTTTGCACGCTTACTTAAGTTTTAAGTTTTCCGAAGCTGACAAAAATAACAAGGAATATCTCCAAAGTGATTCACTGTACAAAAAAAGAATTTGTTTACACATAAACATAAGTGAGCTCTACACTTCTTCTACAGTAAGATTTTTTCCATCTCTTACGGTTTACGAGTTATTCAAAAGTCATCCGGAGTAAACAGGACTACATATGCTAGAGCCAGAAAATTCAAAATATTCATTTCATTTGTCATATCTTAAACATGTCATTCATATCTTAAACATACGACATTTTAATCAAAATTGCTAGAGCCGTTTTCAAGTAAATCAAAATTTTCGAAAAATTTTCCATGTAAAGTGTAGTTTAGGGTGGGGCTATTTTCTTCAAAATATTCGTGTTCCAATCTTGAAATACATAAAACTTAAATACCAACTTTGGTTTTTAACAGACTTTTCGTTTTTGAGCCATGCTGTCACAGACAGACACACACACGCAAACACACGGACATTTTCTAAAAATGCTTTTTTAGGATTTAGGGGGTCTCAAAACATATATTTCCGGTGAAATCTCGACATCGAATTTTTGGTAGGAATACAATACCTCTTGTACTCACCAGCAGAGAAATAAAAATAAGCAGTAGTCCAAATTTTGGGAGAAGGGTTACCTTTTCAGAAATAGAAACCGCAAAACAAAGCCATGAACAGAGTGGGCCCAAAGGTAATTGAACCCAGCATCTCCGAATGCGACCTTACATGCTTAGGCGTGGTATCTTGCTCTGTAAACAAAAATGAACAAGGGCGAGTTTATTCCACGCCTGGGGCTACTCAGCATTGTTTTAGAAGAGGGAGGGGAGTGAAAAAGAGGACAACAGAAATGAACATGGAATACCGGCAGAACCGGTGTCTACACCCAGGGTTTAAAAGCCATTCAACCGGAAGTTAGACCTCAGTTGAACCCCATTGACGTTCAAACAGAATCCACAATGCGCTTCTGTCTGCTGGTATCTGTTATGGTGATGATGTACTGTGTGCATTGGGTTCAAACATCGGGGACAGATGAAGATTATGTAGACCCTGAGGTGTACTATGAAGAAATAGTGGAGAGTCCAAAACCAAGTCAGCCTCAAGACACCCCATCAGGGACCACTGGACCACCAGCCTATGGTGTCATGGATAGGATTAAGTATCGGTGTCCTGAAGGCTACGTGTTTGTTGCCAGTAAGGAGAAATGCAAGAAGGGTGCCAGTCACCTTACTAAATAGGTAAGGAAACTTCTTAATATCAAAATGAAATAGCAACCTAAAATCTTTTTTGCTTTCTCTACTTTCTCTACTACTCCTTGTACCTACAAGAAGATATACAATAAGATAATTATTGCAAATGTTTATCTCAACTACCACGAAGAAGATACAGGAATACGAGTTTATAGGAATACGACAGAGTAGAGAAAGTCATGTGAGTGCAGTTTTAATGTTCCACTTAGAGCAATTGCTCAAGAGCAATGCTGTTGACTCGCTTAACGGTGGTTTTGAACTTTGGGTGTCTATTACTTTGGTTTTTGTTTTAACTTATTACATTAACAGTCGCACTATCCCCACTTTCTGAAGTTTTACAGATTTTCTCTTTTAGTCTTTTGTTTAAAGTTACGCAGTTAATAGTCACTGTCAATCACCATTTCTACTACTGAATTGCGCATTTGTTTAAAATGTTTCATTGTAGGTCCATCTGAGAAACAATGAAACATCAAGGTGGTCACAAGGTAGTACCCAGTCGGTATAATGTGTTTCATGTAAAAAAAATAGAAAGGAATAGTTAATGTTAAACATTACCTTTATAAACATGGCAAGATATGATATCCAATTTTAAAGCAAATTTGTTTTAAAAATTGTTCAGGGTAATAGTTAAACTATGTTTAATATTTTATTTATAAACAAGACAGAATATAATACCCCCTTTTATATTCTCTACTAGGTTTAGCAAAGTAGAGAAAGTATTGTATTCCACCTAAAAATTCGATGTCGAGATTTCATCGGACATGTTTTGAAGCCCCCTGAATTAAAAAAAAAAAAAAATTAGAATAAATTCCTTTTGTGTGTGTGTGTGTGTGTGTGTGTGTGTGTGTGTGTGTGTGTGTGTGTGTGTGTGTATGTATGTGTGTGCGTGTGTGTACTATTACACACGCGCGCACACACACACACACACACAATCTACTTTTTGAATCATAACCCTGAAAGAAAGCCATGATCGGAGTGGGCCAAGGAGAATCGAATCCAATAGCTTCCGAATGCAAACAACACATCACTGTAGCCATTACACTTGATAAATAATCACCAACAAGGCCGAGTTTATTCTGCAGCTGTCTAAGGGCTATAAATATTATTTAAGAAGCTGGACAAGGAGGAGGGAAAACAAGTTAAACAGAAACTTACTTTGAATTCTGGCAGAACCGGTATCTGTGCTGAGGATTTAAAAGCCAACACGCTGGAGGTTAAAGCTCAGTTGAACCGGATTCACATTCAAGCAGAATTCACGATGCGCTTCTATCTACTGATATCTGTGATGGTGGTGATGTACTGCGTGAACTGGGTTCAAACGTCGGAGACAGACGAGGATTATGTAGATCCTGAAGTGTACTATGAAAGAATTGAGCCTGTACATAATCAACAAACAAAAGGCCACGTATCACCAAGTGAACCTGTATACGAGCAACAATCAGAAGTAGATCATATACCACCAAGTCAACCTGTATACAACCGACCAGCAGGAGGAGATCATATACCATCAAGTAAACCTGCATTCAAACGACCAGTAATACGACTTAATAGTAAACCAAATGTGGTTGTACATCCAAGTTATGGAGTACCACTCTATGATGTCACTAGGCTGGAGGAGAAATTCCGGTGTCCTGAGGGTTATGTGTTCGTTCTGAGTAAAAAGAAATGCAAGAAGGGTGCCGCTCGCCTTACTAAGTAGGTAAGGAAACATCAGCCTTTTAATATACTAACTAAATAGAACTGTAAAACCTTCGCAAAACAATTCAATTTTTACATCCTTGAATTACAAATTCTAATTGACAAACTCTTCGCTGCAACCTCCCTCAGTATCAAGGGACGACTGGCTTACAGAGTTTCCTTAAGACCAAATGAAGAAATTGAAAAATGTAAAATTAGGTAAAAATAGCTTCCAACGTGAAATTGCGCATTTTAAATTGTATATGGCTAGCATTTTCGAACATACCGGGTGTAAGGGAAGTCCTTACATTTATTTAAGCCAGCAGCCGATATTGGTATCTGGAACCCATTTTGTCTCGGAACTTTTCCTAAGGAGATATTTTGGTTTTATCGAAAACAGGCTGGCAATACTTCAGATTATGTGGATGTCACTGTACCTAGCTCAATGCATAAACAACGTCTTGAGAACATAAACACATACCATGCCATGTCTTTCAGTGTTTACTGGGCGAGTATAGGCCAATCACAAGTGTTAACTTCCAAAACATTACAGGAAAGCAGAAGTGTCCGACCTGTTTACACCCAGAAACCAGGTCAATTCCCCGACCAACCTCAACGCAAAATTTTCGACGAATTTCACGTCAGGAGTACCTTCACGTCTTTTAAGTGATAAGTTATTTCGAAACCCTGTTTGATGTCCCATAACTACTACCGAAGTTAAGTCAGACATAAATTACTCTACGCATCTTACTTATAACAAACTGTTATCTTCGCACGTTCTTGTGGAATTACGCACCCAGTTTAGAACTAAAATATTTATTTTTTTGAAATCGACTGATCAATGAACAAAATACCATTAGACCTTTCTGATTGTAATGCTTCTACAAATGACATAATAGAAGGAATGTAATGACTTCCCTTCCAGCCTATATATTTTCACAATTAGTATATACACGTTATTTTCTATACATCATTGGCAACAAAATAGGTTTTTACCTGAAATTTGAGGTGAGTAGAAATGTTGATGTTCGTTTGCCACATACTTAGACCGTTTACCGCAGCGAATAGAAGCAAACGGTTGCCACAACATGCGTCAACAAAGTATTTTTCTTTCTGTTACTATATTTTAGTTCAAAAAATGCAACTTTCAGTTTATTTAAATTAATGTTTAGTAGTGATATTAAAACATTTATGGTTCTGGAAACATCTGTATGGCATTCATTATGAAAAATGCCCCGCCTTAAACCTACTGATAGAAGGTGGCGCAAGGTCATAACCTTCAACAACTGCAAAAGAACGAAAATCACAGCAAGTCCTTGGATTATTATTGCATTTGACAATTTGTTACACTTATACAGAATCCCTTGTTAACGCATGGCAGAATCAGTATGTTCCACCCGGTTTAAGCACGCACGCGCGCGCGCACACACAAACACACACACCTACTTTTTTTAATCACAACCCTGAAAGAAAGCCATGATCTTGGGCCCAAAGATAATCAAACCCAGTAGTTTCCGAATGCAAATACGCATGGTAAGGCGTAGCCTTGGGTATATACCAACAAGGTCAAGTTTATTCTGCACCTGTCTATGGGCTACTAAGCATTGTTTAAGAAGGGGTTGGGGGAGAGGGGAAGGAGGAGGAAAAGCAAGTGAAACCGAAAATTACTTCCAATTCCGGCAGAACCGGTATCTGTACAGAGGATTTATAAGCCAACACGCTGGAGGTTAAAGCTCAGTTGAACCGGATTCACATCCAAGCAGAATTCACGATGCGCTTCTGTCTACTGATATCCATGATGCTAATGTTTTACTCCGTGAACTGGGTTCAAACGTCGGAGACAGACGAGGATTATGTAGATCCTGAGGTGTACTATGAGACAAGTGAGCCTGTATACCATCAACAAGCAGGAGTAGACTATGAAGCACCAAGTGAACCAGTAGACAACCGACCAGCAGGAGTAGACTATGTAGCACCAAGTCAGCCTGTAGACAACCGAACAGAGGGAGTTGACTATGTAGCACCAAGTCCGTCTGTAGGCATCCCACCAGGAATAGCCTTTGACGAGCCAGTCTATACTCCTGACAGGCTGGAGCAGAAATATCGATGTCCTGAGGGTTATGTGTTCATTCTGAGTAAAAAGAAATGCAATAAGGGTGCCTCTCGCCTTACTAAGTAGGTAAGGAATCAACAGCATTTTAATATACAAAATAAGTACCAATTTAAATCCTTCACAATATAACAATTAAGTTTTTACATCCAAAATTACTAACAAATTCTAATTCACAAAGTGCTCTAATAAGATGATTTTTATATTGTGTTATTTTGAGATACTACAAAACTAGAAGTTAATGAATAACTGAATTAAAAAAAAAAAAAAAAAAAAAAAAAAAAAAATCTGATGTATTGCACTCCCATTACCTCTACACTTGCGCTAACATTTCTTAGAAACTCTTATTCCTCCATCTTTGTGTTACTCGAGATCAACACTTACAGAAATTGCTGCTGATTTTCTTGTAGGTGCAAAGGCAATATTGGAATACACTAGGCTTTGAGCGATAGTCAAATCTTTTAAAGCTTTGGGATGCCGTTCTCTTTGCACGCTTAACATAACAAAATAAACCTCATTGTTCCATTTCACGAAAGTTTTAACTTATTCGAAACTGACACAAATAACATCGAATACCTCCGAAATGGTTCACTCCAAAAAAAGCAATAAGACCTAAATTGTGTGTTTTAGCGAGATCTACTTTACTTTCTCTACTGGTAAGTTGGGGAAGTATTGTATTCCACCCAAAAACTCGATGCCGATATTTCACCGGAAATATGTTTTGAGACCCCCTGATAAAAAAAAAAAAAAGAAAAAAAAAAAAAAAGAAAAAAAAGAAAGAAAAAAAAAAGAAAGAAAAAGTTCCGTGTGTGTATCTGTGTCTGTGTGTCAGACTTTGGACAACATAACTCAAAATCGAAAAGTCGGTTAAAAACAAAATTTGGTATTTAACTTTAATATATTTCAAGCATGCGACATGAACATTTTGAAGAAAATAGCCCCAACCTAAACTACCGTTTACATGGACAAATTTTCGACAATCTGGATTTTCTTGAAAATGGCTCTAACGATTTTGACTAAAATGTCGTATGTTTCAGACATTTTTATGTCAAATGAATGGCCATAGGCTCTGTAGTAGTATTTACTCTGGACGACTTTGCCTAACTGGTAAACCGTTAGAGATAGACCAAATCATACTATACTAAAATGTAGATCCGGCTAAAGTGCACAGTTTATGTTGTAATAAATTTTCTGTAGATATTCCTTGTTATGTGTGTGAGTTTCGGAAAACTTGAAACTTGCGAAATGGAGCATCGTTGTTCAATTTTTTATATGTTAAGTGTACAAAGAGAACGGAATCGCAAAGCTTTGAAAGATTTGACTATCGCACAAAGCCTACTGTATTCTAATATTCCTCTAGCACCTACAAGGAAATAAGCAATAAGATAATTTGTACAAATGGTTATCTCATCTAACAAGAAGATATAGGAAGAAGAGTTTGTAAGAATGGTTAGTACAAGAGTAGAGAAAGTCATGTGAGTGAAACACATCAGATTTTTAGAAAAAGGTCCGTGTGTGTGTGTATGTGTGTGTGTGTGTGTGTGTGTGTGTGTGTGTGTGTGTCTGTCAGTCTAGGGTCACATAACTACGAAAAGTAGTTAAAAACCAAAGTGGTATTTAAGTTTAATGTCTTTCAAGGATGCGACACGAACATTTTGGAGAAAACAGCCCCACTCTAAACTATCCCTTACATAGAAAATTTTTCAAAAATTTTGATTTTCTTGAAAATGGCTCTAACGATTTTGATTAAAATGTGATATGTTTAAGATATTTGTATGGCAAATGAAATGTATATTTTGAATTTGCTGTCTATAGCCTATGTATTCATGTTTACTCTGAATGACTTTTGAATAACTCGTAAACCATATGAATTAGGAAGATCTTACTGTACAAAAATGATCACCTATAAACACACAATGTATGCCTAAATAATTTTTTGTTTTTTTGTAGAGTAAGCCATTTCGGAGATATTCCTTGTTATTTGGGACAGTTACGGAAAACTTAAAGCTTTAGTGAAATGGAACATCGTTGTTCATTTTTCTGTATGTTAAGCGTGCAAGTAGAACGGAATCTCAAACCTTTAAAAGATTTGACTGTCGCACAAAGTTCACTGTATTCTCCCCTTGCACCTACAAGGAAATAAGCAATAAGATAATTTGTACAAATGGTTATCTCATCTAACAAGAAGATATAGGAAGAAGAGTTTGTAAGAATGGTTAGTACAAGAGTAGAGAAAGTCATGTGAGTGAAACACATCAGATTTTTAGAAAAAGGTCCGTGTGTGTGTGTATGTGTGTGTGTGTGTGTGTGTGTGTGTGTGTGTGTGTGTGTGTGTGTGTGTGTGTGTGTGTGTGTGTGTCTGTCAGTCTAGGGTCACATAACTACGAAAAGTAGTTAAAAACCAAAGTGGTATTTAAGTTTAATGTCTTTCAAGGATGCGACACGAACATTTTGGAGAAAACAGCCCCACTCTAAACTATCCTTTACATAGAAAATTTTTCAAAAATTTTGATTTTCTTGAAAATGGCTCTAACGATTTTGATTAAAATGTGATATGTTTAAGATATTTGTATGGCAAATGAAATGTATATTTTGAATTTGCTGTCTATAGCCTATGTATTCATGTTTACTCTGAATGACTTTTGAATAACTCGTAAACCATATGAATTAGGAAGATCTTACTGTACAAAAATGATCACCTATAAACACACAATGTATGCCTAAATAATTTTTTGTTTTTTTGTAGAGTAAGCCATTTCGGAGATATTCCTTGTTATTTGGGACAGTTACGGAAAACTTAAAGCTTTAGTGAAATGGAACATCGTTGTTCATTTTTCTGTATGTTAAGCGTGCAAGTAGAACGGAATCTCAAACCTTTAAAAGATTTGACTGTCGCACAAAGTTCACTGTATTCTCCCCTTGCACCTATAAGGAAATGAGCAATAACATAATTTGTAGAAATATTTATGTTAACACGCAGATGATATAGGTATAAGAGCTTATAAGAATGGTTAGTACAAGAGTAGGGAAAATATTGTGAGTGCAACACATGAGAGTTTTAAAATAAACATGTTTTAAAAACACACACGCACGCGCACGCGCACGCACACGCACACGCACACACGTTCACATTACCATTTAAACTTCCAGACTCTAGGAAGGATGGGGATAGTCCTAGTGGGAGAAAAATTCGCAGCCTCTCAGCCGGGAATCAAACTTGGGACCCCTTAGACAGCCGGTAGGTGCTCTAATTACAAAGATACAGTGTCCACTTAAAAATCTTCATAAAATAAGAATTAAATGTTTATATCTTGAAATTAGTAGCAGAATCTAATTTATAAAATCCTCTAATAAACGGTTTTATAACTATTTTGTCTTGATTGGGTACAAAACTGATGGCTAATGATTAAAATGGTTTCAAAAAATCTGATATGTTGCAATCACATGACTTTCTCTGATCTTGCACAAACCATTCTTAGAAGCACTTATTCCTCTATCTACTTCATGTTAATCGACAGAAACATTTGTAGAAAAAATCCTTTCTTTTTTAATTTTTATTAACGTCCTCCAACGCAGTGTCATATCGGACTGTGAATGAATGAAATAAGTGAAATGATGCTCAAATGAGCCCAAAGTTCATAGAGATTTATGTTACACGACATTTGTCTTTTCAGGATAAGGAAAAACCTCGGTAAAAAGAAAAAACACCTTACCAGGATATCTCACTCTAGATGACATTCGAAATTGCGACCTCTTGGACCTGAAGCACATACGCTGTCACGCAGGCGGGAAATTATCTTACTGCTAATATTCTCCTTGATGCAAAGGATAGGCAAACGTTTGAAGAGTTGCCGCTATACGATAACTATGAAATTTCGTTGTCTATACATGACCAACAGATCAAAATATAAAAAAAAGAATGAATAACGACATCCCATTTGAGAACGGGCTATAAGTATTGCGAAATTCTGGCAATCTCCGAAATGGTTTATTTTACAAGGGATCACATGACATAAATTGTGTTTTAACATGGGATTCACATTTTTCCTATAGTAAGATACGCAAACATACATGGTAAGGCTTAGCCATCAGTCTAGGTAAATATACACCAACAAGGTCGAGTTTATTCTGCACCTATGGGCTACTAAGCATTATTTAACAAGCTGGAAAAGGAGGGGGGAAACAAGTGAAACAGAAAGTAACTTTGATGGCGGCAGAACCGGTATCTGTACAGAGGATTTAAAAGCCAACACGCTGGAGGTTAAAGCTCAGTTGAACCGGATTCACGTCCAAGAAGAATTCACGATGCGCTTCTGTCTGCTGATATCTGTGATGGTGATGTTGTACTGCGTCAATTGGGTTCAAACGTCGGAGACAGACGAGGATTATGTAGATCCTGAGGTGTACTATGAGACAAGTGAACCTGTATATCATCAACAAGTAGGAGTAGACTATGAAGCACCAAGTGAACCAATAGACAAGCGACCAGCAGGAGTAGACTATGTAGCGCCAAGTGAGCCTGTAGACAATCGACCAGCAGGAGGAGGCTCTGGGGTATCAAGTCAGTCTGAACATAACCCACCAGGAACATTCTATGACTCGCCAGTCAATACTCCTGACAGGCTGAAGGAGAAGTACCGGTGTCCTGATGGTTATGTGTTCGTTCTGAGTAAGAAGAAATGCAAGAAGGGTGCCGCTCGCATTTCTAAGTAGGTAAGGAATCAACAGCATTTTAATATACAAATCAAACAGAGATTTAAAGCCCTCACAAAATAACAATTAAATTGTTACATCCTAAACTACTAACAAATTCTAATTCACAAAATGATCAAATAAGATATATATCTTTTTTAATTTTGCGTTGATTTGGGGTATTACAAAACTAGAAGTCATGCATTTCAAATAATTTGATGTGATGCTCACACATTACAAACTCTTACTCAGTCGAGATAAACATTTACAGAAATTTTCTTGTAGGTGCAAGGGAAATATGGGAATACAGTAGGCTTTGAGCGATAGTCATATCTTTTAAAGCAATGGCATTTTAAGCATAATCGTTAGAGCCATATTAAAGAATACCAAAATATTTGAAAAATGTTCCATGTAAAGGATAGTTTAAGGTGAGGGTATTTTCTTCAAAATCTTAGTGTCGCATCCTTGAAAGACATTAAACTTAAATAGCAACTTTGGTTTTTTACCGACTTTGAGTTATGCTGTCCACAGACTGAAACACACACACACACACACACACACACACACACACACACACACACACACACACACACGGACCTTTTTCTAATAATGCCTTTTTTGGATTCAGGGGGCCTCAAAACATATATTTCCGGTGAAATATCGACATCGAATTTTTGGGTATAAGTAATGGACAAAAATAACCTATGTAAAGAGATTAAAATTATATTGCTAGCAGCATCCCCATAATTTAGCTTATGAACGTTAAACTGCAAGATTGCGCTTCAGATCACCCAATATTTAAGAATAATGTTACGCAGAACGAATCGGCAAACGTTTACTCTTTTATCCATTTTCTTATGGTAGGTAGGTGAAGTTTACTTCTCTATTCAAAAATTTGCTATTGAAATGTTACCAGAAGTATTTGATTTGTAATACCTTTACCTAAAAGGCAATTTAAAAGGATCTGCGTGCACGCGCTTGGCAGTTTGGGAAGTGTATTTGTGTGTGTGTGTGTGTGTGTGTGTGTGTGTGTGTGTGTGTGTGTGTGTGTGTGTGTGGTGTATATTTGTGTGTGCACGCGTGCGCACCAGCAAAAGCATGAGAAGTGTAGTAAAAAGCATCGTGCCAAAAGCAGCATTAAAAAACAATTGCGAAACTTGGGTCTTGGGAACCAGAAAAAATTTAGAGTAGAAGCAGGATTTCTACGAGTACTATTGGGAGTGACAAGATTATACTGAATGAAGAATACAGATATAAGAGCACAACTCATGGAACATGGTGTAATTGAGGAAATTCAACGATATCAGAAGGAGCGAATAGAGCATGTTTAAAGGATGTCCCTTCAAGATATGTACGGCAAGCCTTTTTTATCAACCCCCTGAAGGAAGAAATATTGGACAGAAATTGAGAAGAGGAGCGACAAATTTATTTAACCTCCTAACAGGTATTTGTCCTAAATCTTACTGGGAAGAAAATCATACGACTGGTATACTTTCTGTGAAAAATAAAATACACAAAATATTCGGCATTTCGTGTTTGAATTATGCTGTTCACACACATACACACACACACACACACACACACACACACACACACACACACACTTTTTGAATCATAATTCTGTAGTCGGCCCAAAGGTAATCGAACCCAGTAGGTCCGGGGGTTATTATTTAGGGAGAATTTTATTTAAATATAGATTAAATTATTATTTTAATTTATTTAAATAATATAGAATTATTATCTTTTCTGGGTCTATATGATTTATACCACACATGGTAAGGCGCAGCCATCACGCTTGGTACAGTTTGTCCACCAGCTGAAGGTCCCTGGCAGGAATGCAGCCAGCCACTACATCAGTAAGCAATTCTCCATAAACAATGTCTCTCCAGTGCCCCTTAGACCATGAGGTGGTGAACAGACAATAAATAGGCAGTAACAAGGTCGATTTGTTTCTGCACCTGTCCATGGGCTACTAAGTTTTATTTAAGATGCGGGAGAAGGAGGAGGAAAAACAAGTGAAACAGAAAGTAACTTTGAATGCTGGCAGAACCGGTATCGGTACTGGGGATTTAAAAGCGCACACACCGGAGATTAAAGCTCAGTTGAACCGGATCAACATCCACGCAGAGTTCACGATGCGCTTCTGTCTACTGATATCTGTGATGGTGATATACTGCATGAACTGGGTTCAGACGTCGGAGACAGATCAGCATTATGTGGATCCTGAGGTGTACTATGGGGCAAGTGAGCCTGTATACCATCAACAAACAGGGGGCTACGTATCACCAAGTCAGCCTCTGTATAAGCACCAAGTAGGACTCTATGTGCCACCAAGTCAACCTGTTAACAACCACCAAGTAGGAGACTGTATACCACCAAGTCAACCGGCATACCACCAACAAGTAGGAGGAGGCTATATACCACCAAGTCAACCTGCATACAACCAACAATCAGGAGGACAATATATACCACCAAATCAACCGGCATACCACCAACAAGAAGGAGGAGGCTATATACCACCAAGTCAACTTGCATTCAACCAACAATCAGGACAATATATACCACCAAGTCAACCTGCATACAACCAACAATCAGGAGGACAATATATACCACCAAATCAACCGGCATACCACCAACAAGTAGGAGGAGGCTATATTCCACCAAGTCAACCTGAATACAACCAACAATCAGGAGGAGGCTATTTACCACCAAGTCAACCTGCATACAACCAACAATCAGGGGGAGGCTATATACCACCAAGTCAACCTGCATACAACCAACAATCAGGGGGAGGCTATATACCACCAAATCAACCTGCATACAACCAACAATCAGGACAATATATACCAGCAAGTCAACCTGAATACGACCAACAATCAGGAGGACAATATATACCACCAAATCAACCGGCATACAACCAACAATCAGGGGGAGGCTATATACCACCAAGTCAACCTGCATACAACCAACAATCAGGGGGAGGCTATATACCACCAAATCAACCTGCATACAACCAACAATCAGGACAATATATACCAGCAAGTCAACCTGAATACGACCAACAATCAGGAGGACAATATATACCACCAAATCAACCGGCATACAACCAACAATCAGGAGGAGGCTATATACCACCAAATCAACCTGCATACAACCAACAATCAGGACAATATATACCAGCAAGTCCACCTGCATACAATCAACAAACAGGAGACCATGCAGCCCAATATGAGCCTGTTAACAGCCAATTACCAGTAGTACGCTATGGAGTACCACATCTATCTACATACAGCCGACCAGTATTAGGCTATGGAGTAGCATCAGGAGCAGGGTATGAACCCCTAAACTATGCTGCTGCCGGTAGACTGGAGAAGAAATACCGGTGTCCTGAGGGTTATGTGTTCGTTCTGAGTAAACAGAAATGCAAGAAGGGTGCCGCTCGCCTTACTAAATAGGTAAGGAAACAAATGTACAAATTAATTAGAACTGTAAAACCTTCGCAGAATAACAATTAAATTTTTACTCCCTTAAATTACAAACAAGTTCTAATTCACAAATGCCCACTGCATCCTCCCACAGTATCAAGGGACGACTGGCATCAGGCTTTCACAGCGTTCCCCTATGAGCAAATGCAAAAATTGAAAAATGTAACATTAGGTAAAACTAGCTTCTAACGTGAAATTAGGCATTTTTAGGTTGTATAGGACCACCATTTTCGAACATAATGGGTGTAAGGGAAGTCCTTACATTAATTTAAACCAGTGGTAGATTTCAGTATCTGCAACACATTTTGTATCTTACGTTTTCTTCTCTGACCAGCCTCTACGCAAAACTGTCCACGTATTTCACGTCTGTAAGAGCTAATTGGAGTTTTCCTTCATGTCTTTTAAGTGATCAATATTTCGAAACCCTATGTGATGTCCCATAATTACTACCGAGGCTATGTCAGAAATAAGTTACAAGTAACAAACTGATATCTTCGTACATTGTTGTGGAATTGCTTATCCAATTTGGAACAAAAGCATGTTTTTTTTCGAAATCGACTGATCAAAGAACAAAATGCCATTAGACTTTTTTGTTTGTAATGCTTCTAAAAATCACATATTAGAAGAAATATAATGATTTCCCTTCCAGGCTATGTATTTTCATAATTAGTATATACAAATTTTATTTTGTATACATCATTGATAATAAAATAGATCCTTACCTAAATTCTGACGCTAGTAAAACTGTTATTTGTTTACCACAATCTTAGTCCGTTTATCGCAGCTAATAGGAGCAAACGGACACTATAACTTGCGTTAACTAATTATTACTTTCTCTACTGGTAAATAGGGGAAGAATTGTATTCCACCCAAAAATTCGATTTCTAGATTTCACCGGAAATATATGCTTTGAGACCCCCTGAATCCAAAACAAGCATTTTTAGAAAAAGGTCCCTGTGGGTGTCTCTGTGTCATTCTGTCTGTGTGTCTGTGTCTGTGGACAGCATAACTCAAAAACGAAAACTCGGTTAGAAAGCAAAGTTGGCATTTAAGTTTAATATCTTTTAAGGATGCCACACGAAGATTTTGAAGAAAATAGCTCCACCGTGAACTACCCTTTACATGGAAAATTTTCCGAAATTGTTATTTTCTTGAAAATGGCTCTAACGATTTTGATTAAAATCTCATATGTTTGAGATATTTCTATGGCAAATGAAATGTATATCTTGAATTTTCTGGCTATAGCCCCTGTAGTCGTATTTACTTTGGACGACTTTTGCATAACTGGTAAACCGTTAGAGATAGACCAAATCGTACTATATACAAATGTAGATCTTGCTAAAATACACAATTTATGTCCAAATAAATTTTCTTGTGGGATGAACCATTTCGGAGATATTCCTTGTTATGTGTGTGAGTTTCGGAAAACTTAGAACTTTCGTGAAATGGATCATCGCTGTTCATTTTTTTAAATGTTAAGTGTGCAAAGAGAACGGAATCTCAAAGCTTTAAAACATTTGACTACCGCACAAATCCTTCTGTATTCTAACATTCTCCTTGCACCTACAAGGAAATAAGCAGTAAGATAATTTGTACAAATGTTTATCTTAACTAACACGAAGAAGATAGAGGAATAAGAGTTTGTAAGAATGCTTAGTACAAAAGTAGAGAAACCCATGTGACTGCAACTCATCAGATTTTCTTTCTTTCTGTTCTTATATTTTATTTAAAAACATGCAACCTTCAGTTTGTTTAAATTAATGTTTAGTACTTCCATTAAAGAGCATTTGTGATTCTGCAATAATTAGTACTAAAAAAGCGCCCTCTTTAACCTACAGACCGATAGGTGGACCTAGGTTACGTATTATCCTCCTACCACTGCAAAACAAGGAAAAAACACAGCAATCCCTTTGATTATTATTGCATTGGACATATTTGTTTGTTGCACTCATCATGCAGAATCCCTTGTTAAGGCATGGCCGAAGCAGTACCTTAAACCAGGTTAACACCACCCCCCCCCCCCCCCACACACACACACACACACAAACACACACCAGGCAAACGAAAACAGCGAACTTCCAGTATGTTACGACCGTAAACCAGCCAGTGTAGCTCTAACTGCAAGCTGTAGTATGAGTAAAAGCGAATGAAAAATCACCACAAAAGGTGCAGTGACAAAAACTTTTCTACCCAGTGTGAAAAATATACTGAAATTGAATTTGCCGCTGACGGAAAAAATAACCACTTTCTTAACAGGACCCGGGTAAATAAACAGTTATTAGTATCGTTTTAAAATAAAAGACAATCCTAAGTGCGCATGCGAAAAGCAGAACATCAATAGATCACCTATTATTTGAATATGCAAAACTAGAAAAAGAACGATGCTTTTTCAGAAACAATATGATGATCAAACGCGGAAAATGGACATTCAATAAAACGAAACTTATACTTCACTAAACCCAGGAATTACTGTCATATATTAACTCAATATACTTAGATAGATTGTAAGTTTGTAATATGTGTAATGTTTAACAATGCATGTAGTATTACTATATTTAGTAATGGAACATTCAGTAAATAAAGTGTGTTATAAAAAACCCCGCACACACACCTACTTTTTTAATCATAACCCTGAAAGAAAGCCATGATCTTGGGCCCAAAGATAATCGAAGCCAGTAGCTCCCGAATGCAAACATACATGGTAAGGCGTAGCCATCAGCTTGGTAAATAGGCACCAACAAGGTCGAGTTTATTCTGCACCTATGGGCTACCAAGTGTTATTTAACAAGCTGGACAAAGAGGGGGGGGGGGGGGGGGACAAGTGAAACCTAAAGTAACTTTGATGCCGGCAGAACCGGTATCTATGCTGAGGGTTTAAAAGCCAACACTCTGAGGTTAAAGCTCAGTTGAACTGGATTCACATCCAAGCAGAATTCACAATGCGCTTCTGTCTACTGATATCTGTGATGGTGGTGATGTACTGCGTGAACTGGGTTCAAACGTCTGAGACAGACGAGGATTATGTAGATCCTGAGGTGTACTACGAGGCAAGTGAACCTGTATACCATCAACAAGCAGGAGAAGGCTCTGGGTTATCAAGTCAGTCTGTAGATATCCCAGGAGAAACATTCAATGTAGCCCCAGCCTATGCTGCTGACGATAGGCTGGAGGAGAAGTACCGGTGTCCTGAGGGTTATGTGTTCGTTTTGAGTAAAAAGAAATGCAAGAAGGGTGCCTCTCGCCTTACTAAGTAGGTAAGGAAATAACAGCATTTTAATATTCAAATTAACTACCAATTTAAATCCTTCACAAAATTACTAACAAATGCTCTAATAAGAAGATTCTTATTTTGTGTTAATTTGAAATATTAAATAAACTAGAAGCTAATAAATAAGTGAATTTAAAAAAAATTGATGTATAGTACTCACATAACGTCTACTCTTGCACTAACCATTTACAAACTCTTATGCCTCCATCGTCTTCATATTAGTTGAGCACAGATTTATTGCGGATTTTCTTGTAGGTGCAAGGGGAATATGGGAATACAGCAGGCTTTGAGCGATAGTCAAGTCTTTTAAAGCTTTGAAACTCCGTTCTCCTTGTATGGCCAAGAGAGAAAAAAGTGAATAACGACCTTCTATGTGGGAAAAATATAAGTATTGCTTAAATCACACATGACAGGGATTATCTCCGAAAGCGTTCACTCCAAAAAAGTATGAATTTGGTCATATGTTGTGTGTTTTAACCACATCTACAGTTTTTGTATAGTAAGATTTGGTCCATCTCTTACGGCTTTATGCAAAAGTCATCAAAGGTAAACAGAACTACATAGGTTACAGCCAGAAAATTCGAAGTGTACATTTCATTTTACAGAAAATACCTCAAATATATGTCATTTGAATAACAATAGTTAAAGCTATTTTTGAGAAAATCATAACTTTTGGAAGATTTTCTATATAAGGAAAAGTTTATGGTGGAGGAATTTTCTTCAAAATCTTCGAGTAAAATCCTGGAAAAATATTAAACTTAAATACCAACTTTGATTTTTAACGACTTCGTTTTCGAGCTATCGTATTCACACACACATACAAACGGACTCTTCTGTCAAGTGCACTTTTTATTTAAGATTTAGGGAGCGTCAAAACATATATTTGCGGTGAAATCTTGACAGAAATGTTGGTAGTAATACAATACTTCCCCTGCTTCACGTAGTAGAGAAAGTAAAAATATGCCCCCGAGCAAAAATCTGAGTTTCAGGTTAGTTTTGTTATAGCATCAACACTTTTCAAAATCTATCTAAAAAGCAATATTAGTGAAATATTTTATTCTGCAATGACAAAATGATTGAAGAAAGTGTACTTCTAGATTATGTTGCAGTCAGGTGCACAAAAACACTGAAATTTACTTCCAAATTTGCTAACACAGACCGAGCGTTACCCTTTCGAAGTAGAACATTCCTTGTATTTAATTTAGTTTTGATTGCATAATTATCCCTTGCACATTGAGAATAATATAATGCAAGTGTCTTATTTAACTACGAAAGAAAGAAAGGACAATTTCTCTGGTTCCTCTCCCAAACCTTCGCGTCTGTAGTTTATTCTATATTATCTCTGTATTGGCTACTCAGCCTTATTTTAGAAAAGGGGGAGGGGGGGAGAGAGAAAACAAGGAAAATATGAGGTAACTGGCAAAACCGGTATCTGTACTGAGGACTTAAAAGCCATGACGCTGGAGGTTAAAGCTCAGTACAACCAGATCCAAGCAGAACTCACGATGCGCTTCTGTCTACTGATAACCGTGTTGGCGATGCTGTACTGGGTGAACTGGGTTCAGACGTCGGAGACAGACGAGGATTACGTAGATCCTGAAGTGTACTATGAGGCAAAGGCGTGGAGTCCAGAACCAAGCCAGACTGTAGACAACCGACCAGCAGGAGGAGGCTATGGGGTCCCAAATCTATCTGGGAATAACCAACCAACAGGAGGTCACAGCTATGGTGTTTTAGATAGACTGGAGGAGAAATACCGGTGTCCTGAGGGCTATGTGTTCGTTGTGGCTAAAAAGAAATGCAAGAAAGGTGCCACGCGCCTTACTAAGTAGGTAAGGAAAGAAAAATATTTTAATATACAAATTAAATAGCAATTTAATATCTTCACAAAATGACAATTCAATTTTCACAAACTCTTATTCATCTATCTTCTTCATGTTAGTTCGAAATAAACATTTTCAGAAATTATCTTAGTGCTAATTTTCTTGCAGTTGCAAGGAGAATATGGGAATATGGAAATATAGTAAGGTTTGAGCAATAGTCAAGCTAAGAGATAAAAAAGTGAATAACGACCATCCGTTTGAGAAAAGTGAAATTATTGCAAAACTCCCACAGATAACAAGGAATATCTCCGAAATGGTTCGCCCCATATAAAATGCATATAGACATAATTTATTTTTTAACGAGATCTACATATTTTGTATAGTAAGATTTGGACTATTTCTTATAGTTTACGAGTTATGAAATTATTCATCAAGAGTAAACATGACTACATAGATTATAGACAGAAAATTCAAAATATACATTTTATTTGCCTTTAAACATATGCTATTTGAATAAAAAATCGTTAAGAGTCATTTTTGAGAAAATGAAAGTGTTTGAAAAATTTTACATTTTAAGTGTAGTTTAAAGTGAAGAAATTTTCTTCAAAATCTTCGAGTCGCATCAGTGAAAGATAACAAGTACCAAATGGTTTTTAACCGACCTTTCGGTTTTGAGATATGCTGCACACTGACACACAGACATGACGTTTTTATAAAAAAAATGTTATTTTTTGGATTCAGGGGGCCTCAAAGTATATACTCCCGGTGAAACATCGACATAGAATTTTTGGGTGGAATATAATCCAGTCTTCCTGCTTACTATATTTAGTAGAGAAATCAAAAACTCAATGGTTTGTTTACTATAAGACGAGAATCCTTGGTTTCTGGAATTAACAGTTCATCATTAAACTTGAAGGTAAAACCGTGTCCTTGCTCTCTTATTCCTCATGCCAAACCTATTGTCTACTTTATGCGTTTTTACACTCTACCGCGTACAGGATAGGTAGAGAATGTATTGCATTCCATCCAAAGGTCATTACCATGATATCACTGTAAACACACGTTGACTCTATGACAACTTGCGGAGCACCTACTGAAGGGCGATCTTTTGTGCCTATATCCCTGACGGGACATCCCCGGGGGGATGGATGAGACGAATGGATTCTAAGGGCAGTCAGAATGGTGCTATGGCAGATCAAGCAGCAGACTCCCTACTTTTTCCCAATTAGAATCGCCCTAGCGGAGGCTGACTCAGCCCTATTCCTCTCCCACCCCACGGGTTTGTGCGCCCAAGGGGGGCGCGGGGACTCCGAAATCGGCTCCCCGGCTCCCAGAGGACGAGATTTCCAGAGCGCATTCTTTTCCCCTGCTGTGCTGCTGCCGCGACGCTCGACCTGAAGGGCAGAAGGGTGCAATGAGATTTTTAATATAATGAAATGGTTAATATAATGAAATAGGACAGGAAATTCTGAGGATATGGAAATCCTTCGCAGCATTCACCTGGTGGTTAAATATTGAACTTGGTATTTACGCTCAGCATCAACAAAATGTTCAAGAATATCCCCCTACCTCAAACTACCCTTTGTATGAAAAAGGTTTCTAAACTTTTGACTTTTTCCAAAATGACTGTAATGGTATTGACTAAAAATCTATATGGGTATGATATTTTCTTGACCAATAAAAATGATATCTTCGTTTTTCTGGAAATAATATCTGAGGTGCTGTTCATTCAGAATGACTTGCGTAACTGGTAAGCCGCAAGAAAAACTATTTTCAGATTATTATTTATTAATTTGAAATTTCAAACACCTCTGCTTTTCCCAAATTGAAAGTGATTATTCTCTTTTTATATACTGGCCATGCAAACAAAAGGGAATATCAAAGGAATTACACAAAGGCCAGCTCTTAAACGATCTGACTTTCGCTTAAGTTTACTACATTCTGCTATTCCAGTTGTATCTATAAGGAAACAGTTAATAAAATCATTTCTACAAATAATCAATTGGATTAACATGAATCAGATACAAAAATAAGCCTCTTTAACAGCTGGCACAGGAATGAGTAGAAAAGATCATACGGGTGCACACAACAGAAGTTTTAATACTTGTTTCGACTGCCTTTGTGGTCTAGTGGTTAACACGCCAACTTGTTGAAACCCGAGGTCCCGGGTTCGATTCCCGACTGTAGCATGCATGAAGTCTGGAAATATTAAACAATATGTGAATATGTGTGTGAATTGAATGTTTACTCCTATAAAGAAAATCCAACGTAAACAAACCCAGTGTTAGCACACTATAGTAAACGAGAGAACATGATTTCTGACGAGCAATTGTTCCAAAGGAAAAGCTGCAGATATGACCTTAGATGTTTAATGCGGCATAAAAATGGAGCCAAAATAAAAAACGTATTTTTGCACATAAGCGAGAGCAAGGCCATCCTCCTCCTACTATTGCGAAACAAGGAAAATCGAGTAGGTCAACATTATCGCCTGTACAGGCAAAACCAGTTTAATATTAATTGTCCCGTTTATCGTCGTCGTCATCGTCGTCATCATCATCGTCACCGTCACCATCACCATCACCATCACCATCACCATCACCATCACCATCTTTCCTGTGAGATATATAATTGGTTTATAATGTATTTAAAGCTGCTGCTTGAGTATAGAAATATCGATTTTCAGCAGTTCGTTGTCTGCGTTCTCAAGATTTAATGCCACAAAAATCTCTCAAATCTCGGACTAATCCCCTGACAGTGCGACACTGAACAATTAGCTGCCTTCTTGCGTTGTGAATCCTACTCCAGAGACGTGACGTCAAAGGTGTAGTCGCAAAGGTCGTGGGTTTGTTTCCCATCATACTGTTACTAACTTTGCTTCCTTTCCTTATTCCATCTGAAGAAGAGCATTAACACTATCATTTCCTTTTTCGGCTCACACCAGATATCTTGAATAGGGTACGACAATCGTTCCTTCGCCGTTGTCAATTTTGCATGAAAATTCAGGTCAGTTTCGAGAAGTTTCTATTGAGCGTAAAATATGCACTATAAAACACTAACTTGCAAAATGTATTTTTTTCTTTCGTTGACAGAAAAGATCATATCTCTCGATAGATATATCTAATTTGTTTGACATTTGAGTGCTTATTATTAACCACTGTAGAAATTTCAATGTTTTATGTCTAATGTAAGTTGTTTTACAAGATATTTCATCCATTAATAAAAAAAAGACAAAGATAATTTAATGTAGAATGGAACCTCATATCACCAAAATGTATATGAACTATCTATGTACATGCTTAATAATCTGAACCTAAAATTTACAACTTGTGCTTTAGTTGTTTTTTAATCAATTTTTTAAATTCAACTTCTAGGTTTGGAATCTTTTTACATGCAGTATTTTAGCAAAATGAGCAATGTTTTAGGTTCAGTTTCAAAATCGTGTATTTAATAATAGCCACAAAAATAATGCAATTCTATACAATAGTTCCTGAGATATTCTATAAAGAAAGATGTAATTAGCTGTACCTGGGGCAGCTTCCTCCACTGTAGCTCTAAAATTTCCCACTTTTCAACGTGGCGTGACATTCTAGTTTTTTAGTTGCCACGTTATACCATCTAGCATACAAACATTGAACTTTGCAGCACTTTGGGAGGCTTGTTTCGTGTAGAAAAATGATAATATTGAAGAGGCATTCAAATTGCCACACCCACTTTAGAAATGTCAAATTCTACAGCGTATAGCTAAAAATGTAACGAAGATATCACAAAACAAATTTTACGTGATTTAAAATATATTGGTTACCTGATATTTTTTTAATTTCATTTGTAATCAAGTTAACTCCACCTTGAATCTTTGGAAATCAAGTAGTTGAATCAATAGGAAGAGAACATGCTTTCATACACGAGAGAAGAAACACCCATATGATATTCCTAAGAAACAGCAGGGAAAGGGGAAGGGAAGCACAAAAATAGAGGTGATTGCTTCCTCAGAGACAGGTTTAAAGGCGGTGCTTCTTCGAGGTTTAAGCACTTGTAGCAGGACAGTACACGACTTCACGAGGAAGCTTAACAACCTGCAAGAGATCAGAATGCGTTTTAGGCTGCTACTGGTCCTGATGGTGGTGTACTGTGTGGAGCGAGTTCAACTGTCGCAGGTTACTACCGAAGACCTGGATTACATAGATCCCGAGGAATACGACGAGTTAGTACCATTTGACTACGACACGACTTATAATTCCACTGAATTCGATAGTCCCCAAGTACTATTTAACGACACGACTTATGTACACGTTGAATCTTATACTCCTCAAAGACTGGTTAAGAAGTACAGATGTCCCGAAGGTTATGTGTTTGTTTTGAAGAAAAATAAGTGCAAGAAAGGTGCCCGAATACCTGCTCAATCAGGTAAGAAACAACTTAGTACTATTTATTTTAATACTAGCAGAAATACACTATGGTTTAGCGATTTATCCCTATAGCTTATAGATTTAACATACAGAAATTACACCTTGGCGAATTAAATTATGTTAAATTGCCACTGCTTTTAAAGTTCTCAATAGTTTTTCCTGATTTTTTATGAATTATTCAATAAATGATGAAAATTGCTTCATGTGGTTATTTGTATTTATAGCTTACGTGTTTGAGTCTAAGAAACTATTTCATCCAGTAGTAAAAGTGTGAGAGATAGCTGAAATTTTCAGCACATATATAAAACACATATTTAAACTTTGTGAACCACAATAATAATTTATAATGTATGTTAGTGATATTTAAGAAGCAACAACATTGCAAATTTTCCACATTTTTGATCTTTTGACTTAGCAAATACTTTTTTTAATTTGTAGTGAACTGATATGCATTGACATTTCTAAGAGTAAATATTATTTTTCTGCTGAATGAGTCAACCATATGAGATATCAATCCAAATAATAATTTCAAGTAGTTTTCATAGCAAAATTTACGAGAGTGAACATATCGAGTTAAAGTGCCGAAAATGGAAATTTTTTTATCACAATAGTACTTCCTGAATGCCTGCATTAAGCAGTCTTCCAAGTTACACTGCTTTTGAACATCAAAAATACGTTCGGAAGGTGTTTGAAACCTCTCCGATCTGAAGTCATCATATCCAGCTATAGAACAAAGTCTGCGAAGACTGGAGAACAGTACTGATTGTGTAGAATCCAATGAAATTGAGTCCCTCAACGGTGGTGTGGACTGATAGTCGATTAGGTTACTGTGATATTCAATCCGTTTCAGCTCCACCTTGAACTGTCGGAAGAATTGCACATTAAGTAGCTAAAAGCTAAATGAAAGATATGCACCCACGAGAGACAGTCAATACCATGTTTTGAGTGCGGATAGGATCGATATGAGTAATTATCATGCTTTTACCTGATGGCAAAATTTGGAACTAATTATTTTTGTGGACATAATTCGTAAGGGCGTTGCTCTTACTGTCATTGCGACCATACACTGCAAATAACTACAGCGGGAGAGAAACTGTAATATCGAATCTTCATAGCCTGCAGCGTTATAGACGATGATGCTTGGTTGATGTATGTTTGTAATCAGCACCTCAAACAAACCAAACAGTATTGGCATTTGGAATCGCAACTTGTTCCCTTGTCCCCTTACTTGAGAAAAATGCATCTTATTTATCAAATAAACATTTTGAAAAACAATTGATCAGTGTAACCGAAGGGCATGCACCTAAACGCTGTAAACATTACATGGGTCATGAATTAGCACATTTGATACTGTGGGAAACTGCCTTTAACCAAGGTGGTAAATGCAAACGTTGTATTGATGATATACAATTAGCAATTCCAGGTAGCACACTTAGAATGACTCAAAGGGATGTAGGTGTATCTGGCGACGTTCTGCTTTGGAAAGTTGGAAGAACTGTCAGTGTGTGAGCATACATAGTCTGAGAAGCTAGTCTTCTGTCTCTTGCTCGCGAAACAACGGCAACGCCGGATATCCTTGAGTGACGGAGAAGTGAAATAGTGTTAATGGGTTCATCATTCTTGTTATGAAAGGAAAAAACCAGGAAGTTTCCTTCATTTCACACCCTATCTGAGAAAGAGTTGTAGTAGTTTCTTAAACAACTTAGTCCTTGAGCGCAGGTGTTGCATGATTAAGGGCTTTCTTTCCTTTTTGTACAACTATTGAGGCAGCTTCGCCAACACGCCATAGAGTCGTGCAGTTTGTTTATACTCGTCTCTTACCTCATGAGGTTATATAGGTGGAGAAAGTCCTTGCAATGTCTTTGTTCACCTTTGCTTGTGAAAATGTGCATAGTGCTATTGTTTTGGCTTTCCTTGTGGTGCGTAGTTCACAGTGTTTACGCAGACGAGGAAGAGTTGGTTGATCCTATCCAGGAAGTATTAGAAAACAATACTTTTGAACTTCATAACCGCTTTTGGACTCCTTTCAGGATAACCTATTGTCCTGAAGGATACATATACTTATACAGAAGAAACAAGTGCAAACGTGGGGCTGTATTACTATAAGGTAAGAACAAGTCTGATCTGTTGTACTTACGTGACTTTATCTACTCTGGTACTAACTGTTCTTACAAAGGCTTATTCCTATATCTTCATGTTAGCCGAGATAAACATTTGTAGAAATTATCTAATTGATAATTTTCTTGTAAGTGCAAGGGGAATATGGGAATATAGTAGGCTTTGAGCAATAGTTAAAGCTTTTAGAGCTGGTCACTATATGAAGGCTTTGAAATTCCGTTTTCTTTGCTCGACGAAGAGAGAAAAAAGTGCATAAATACCTTCCATTTGAGAAAAGTATTAAGCACTGCAAAACTCACAAATAACAAGAAATATTTCCAAATTGGTTTACTTGGCAAAAAATGCAGACATAACTTGTGCGTTTTAACAAGATCTACATTTTCTGTATAGTAAGATGTGGTCTATCTCTTACGGTTTACCAGTTAGCTAAAGTCATCAAGATTAAACAGGGTACATAGGCTATAGCCAGAAATGTCAAAATATACATTTCATTTGTCATTAAAATATCTTAAACATATGCCATTTTAATCAAAATCGTTACAGCCATTTTAAAAAACATCCACATTTTCGTAATTTTTTCCATAGAAAGGGTAGTTTAGAGTAAATAAATTTTCTTCAAAATCTTCGTTTCGAATCCTTGAAAGATATTAAACTTAAATTCCAACTTTGGTTTTTAAATTGACTTTTCGTTTTTGAGTTATGCTGTCCACAAACTGATAAGACAGACAGACACACATTCTTTTGGATTCAGGGGCCTCAAATCTCGACATGCAAATTTTTGGTAGAATACAATACTTCCCCTACTTACTACATGTAGTAGAGAAAGTAAAAATATGCAATATGTCAACATAGGACTGTCCTCCTCTTTAGAGGTTGCATGGACCAAAACCTTGGGCATGCCATAATGTAGCACTTATACGCCACTGTAATGGACCTCCACATATCCACCTCTTCATAGGAATACTGATGTCTAACAATCAAAGGTGCACCAGTTCATAACGATATTGCTAATCCACCAATGAAAAGATTCATATTTAGCAATCGATGCTTCGCCGTCTGCGCACATTCCCATGGAGCTGAAATATATTCTCGTATATGAAATAAAGCCAATCTGTTCATTCAATAATTGGTGTTACTGTTGCATATAACATTCCATTAAATGTAATTTGTGTTCTGGATTTTGAAAGTCTTTTTGAAATGGTTATAGCATATATACTCTCAGTAAATTTGTGTCACGGCCAGCATAACAATAAAAGTTGAAGGCACAAATATCGATTCTTGTGTGTGCTATTGAATAAGAAATACACGATTAAGATGTCGGACACTAGTGACATGAGTAACATGAGACATAGAATATTAAGGAAACATTCCATAAATATTTTAAACTTGACTTGACTCAGTCACCTCTCGTTTCATAAAATATACTCGCATCTTACCTGCTATCATGCTCTCGTTGCATAATGTACTGGGACGTGTGCTATTTTTTGAAAAACAATTATTGCATTTTGAGAAAATAAAATATAATGAAAGTTTTTCCATGTAAAGGGAAAATTAAAAATAATTTATCACAGTTTTTGGTCCGCGTTATTGAGACGTCCCGAATTGTACAATTATAGTGCCGTGCATACATCCATCGCTGTAATAATGCTAGAAATAATAAATAAATGCCACTTCGACTAATTACGGATAACAGTACGGCTGCTGCAATCTTCTCCTCTTTCCATCCGCCCACACCTAGGATTTTCTGCGCAGAATGCAATAATAGAGTTGGCACTTTGTCACAGCAAGCCAAGGTGATGCGCATGTTCACAAACTGTGAATAAATGCTAGTCTAAGAGCCGATAAGGGAATTTATCGCCATCAGCTCGCAAAGTGGAAAGTTCGGACCTGGATACTAAATGTTTGTGCGTTTGATATTTAAGACTTTATTTTTACAGTGCCCTCATACTAATAATGTTTTTTCACTGATATTGATATTACATTGTTTATTACTTATATATAATTTCTTTTTGTTTCAGGTGAGTATTTATAATATTCTTCGGAAGTATCTGCACGGTGTATTGATGAGTGAGTAAATTTATTTGTGTATCTTTTAAAGTAATAATTTATTATTTCGCTGCTAAGCTACATTTCACTAAATGTTTACTTAAATAAGCGTAAGGGTAAGCTTAAACTACAGTATTAAATATCAATTTCACCCTCTTAAGAGTGGCTAGCAACAATTAAATCAACTAGATTTTGATTTAATATTCCTGGTATATTACCACATTACGAGAATTTGGTTTAGGATATTAGCTTTTGATTTTGTTTTCGTATCTTTAGAAGTTATAGATTATATTATTCCGCTTTAAGTAATTCACAAGCCTGAGTAACTATAAATCGTATAATTAAAAATAATAACACAACTCAACAAAGTTTAGGGGACTGTAGAGGTAAGTAGTGGATTTTATTAAAACCAATGCACTGATTACCTACTAAAAATAGAATGTTTCTATTACGTCAGAGAAAAAAGTTAGTGTTTGTTTTTCACTACATGACAATCTCGGCCCATCTGCATCTGCACGCATACGTATTTGCGTAGGCTTATTTGACTGAAACTACTGACCTATGTGAAGCGGATCACTGCAGCTGTGTTTATAGAACTTTTTTCAAAGTGGGAATCAAGATGGGTTACCACATGTTAGGCAGGCTTGATGTCAAAACTAAACATTGTCTACAATATCGGAGATTGGCGTTTATTTATAGATTCATCCAAAATTATTTTGAAGGCTCTACTACTTTACAACGACAATGAACTGTCATCTGTTCTAGTGGCACATGCAGTTGGTAAGAAAGAAACACAAGAAAGTATGTCACTGATTCTAGAAGTCATTAAATACAAGGAACACAACTGCCGTATTTCTGGTGATTTAAAATTTATTAGACTTCTAGGATTTTGGAGTGGATTCAAAAAAAGTTCTGTTGTTTCCTGTGTCTGTGGTATATTCAAACTATTGAATAGTCAAAGAATGGCCCAAGAGAGAAGAAACAGACTATACAGTACGAGCTATTGGTGAAACTTTTGAATATGTATCTTCCGCGTTAACATATAAAATTGGGGCTCATAAAGAACTTTCTGAAGGGAATGGACAAAACATGAGAAAGTTTCAGATACCTGACAGAACTGTTTCGCAGTAAGTGCAACCAAGATAAAAGAAGGAATTTTCACTGGTCCATAGATAACACAATTGCTTAAGAATTCACAGTTTAATGCTAAGCTGATTCCCAATAAACTTGCTACGCGGTTGTCATTCAAAGAAGTAGTGAATGGGTTTCTGGGCAACAAACAAGGTACAAAAAATATTTAAAAATTATCTTTTAAATAAGTAAGACCGGTGGTACAGTGGGTTCTGGCCGGGCTTGGTTCAGCGGAACCTATGAATTTCGACCTGTGCGGACTTCTATCTTGGCTATGGTAGGTCTGAAACCTTTTGAAATGGCACAAAAGTGGGCAGTTGGGTCAATTACATGCGTGAGAATAAACACAAAGGCATATGTGAGAGGATTAGTTAAGTGATTTTTGGCAAATTACGGTAATAAGTCTGAGTAATCTTTTCACTAAACGCGAACACAAATTAGCTGTATTATTACAACTTACTTTTGAATTAATTATTGCCAAACATTACTCGAAATTCGCTCCCCCTGCTTCGATGAAGCCGTTGCAAATTTCCAGAGTGTTTCATACTTGTTCAAATTCACCGTGGATATGCTCTTCCAGATTATCAACATCCGATGCAGGAGTCGCATTAGCTTTAAATGTTTCCAGATAAAGAAATCCATTGGATTCAGACCAGTAGATCAAGAAGGTAATGGAATGAATCCACTTCTATCAATCCGTCCACGCGGAAATTTATCATTCAAGATATAACGTTCCAACCGATGAGCTGAAGCAGCAAATTCATTGAATATCTTCAATTAAGCAATGTAATGTGTTTCTGAGCAACGGTTATTGGTGCCATAAAAGTTTAAAATCATTTAATAACTTTCTCAAAAACTATATCAAGGCCCATGTTAATATTAACTTTTACACTCCATTCATATTGGAAAGAATCCCCAAAATATTTGACATGAATAAACACACACCTGTTTATCACCTGGATAAAAAATGTAAAGGGCACTTAATGTCACGGCATTCTTAGCTTTAAATAGCCAGTAAAACCCCTTGGTTTAATGTTTGTTCTAGGTATCTGTTAACCAAAGCAGTATTCTTAGAAAGCAACAGTGTAAGATGTGATTATCGTAAATCAACGTTGTTATTAACGTTTTATGTCATTTATACGAGTATGAGGAAATACACTTGGAAAGAAAGTAGCTTGTAATTATGTCCAGAACAAAAAAAAAAAAAAAAAAAAATATGCAGTATGGGTGCGTCACACTGACAAGATTTAAGTGCCGCTTGTTCTTGAAGAATGAACAGTTGCCACTGAGAGCTGGCAGAATGTACTTATGGACTTTAGTGACAATAGCGATGTGTGGTTTTCCACAGTGTGTGGAAAACACTTCTTATTCCTATAGCATCTCCAACACTGAGGATCATACTGTTGCTAATGTGCCTAATGAACAACAGGAAGAAGCCACACCTATTCCGGTTCCTTATTTCTTTGCGATACTCAACATTCAGGATTATACTGATCCTAATGTGAACTTTGAAGAACAGGAAGAAACTACAAGTCTACCGGATCCTTACTTCTATGGGACACTTGACATTCAAGAACAGGAAGAAATTGCATCTAATCCTATTCAAGAGGATTCAAAGCACTTTGTAATTCCTTATCTTGGAGTTCCTGACCGAGTGGAAAGAAGCCATCAGTGTCCTGAGGGATATGTTTACGTCGTAGCCAAACAGAAATGCAAAATGGGTGCGAAAATCAGCTGAAAAAGGTAAGCATAAATATAGAGGTTGGATACTGCTGATTTAGGAGAAATTTTCAAAAAGAGGGTTGCTGAACTGTCGACAAGAATGGCAAATAATGTACAGGGTGGTATAATAGCTCCAAAGTAAATTGCATCATATTATACTAAGTACATGAAGTATTGCGCCAATTCTTGGAGCTGCTTTCAGAGCACTCTACAGACCGTAGCATTGTTCAGGGGCACCGGAACCTAGGGTTGAGACCTATATTAGTGTAAAGGTGAACCGAAGTGCTATTTAGACATTTAAAAAAAAAGAAATCTTTTCCAGAATTTTTGGTAGAGAAAACTGCACATTGCGATATTTTAATCCTCTAGAACAGTTGTGTGATATTACATTTTGATGTCATTTTTAAAGTACTGCTCCGTTTAAATACTCTCTGTCCTGATAAAAAATGTATCATTTTCTAAAGTTCAATTATTCCTTTTCCTGTATTCAAAACTTGTTCTTTGTCACAAAGTATATTTACAAGAGTGAAAATTCTGCACAATGCACCCCAGGATGTGCATGATCAAATATATGATGTAAGTTTCATATAGTTTATGGTTTCTTTCTCTACTACGCATAGTAACTAGGGGAAGTATTGTATTTAAACCAAAAATTCGATGTCAAGATTTCATATATGTTTTGAGGTCTCCTAAATCCGAAAAAGCAGTTTTAGAAACAGATCTATGAGTGTGTGTCTCTGTGTGTGTCTGTGAACAGCACAAATCAAAACCCAAAAGACGGTTATAACCCAAAATTGCTATTTCGGTTCAATATTTTTCAAGGATGTGACACATAGATTTTAAAGAAAATTCATACAGCGTAAACTAGCCTTTACATGGAACATTTTTCGAAAATTTTGATTTTCTAAAAACATGACATTATTTTGATTAAAATGCCATACTTTTAAGCTATGTCAAAAGAAATGAATATTTTGAATACCCGGTAAGCCGCAAGAGACACACCAAGTCTCACTGTACAAAAATACAGCTCTCATTAAAACATACAGTTTATGTTTCTGAATGATGTTTTTTGTAAAGTGAAGAACTGTTATTTTTCAGGATTTTGCAATTCCTATATGATCCTATTCAATATGTTAAATATAATGTGTTTTGGTGGGTAACTTACTCCTGTGTTCAACTCAAATTAGCGTACAAATATGAGTTTGTGCATTTATCTCACAAATTCTCTTTGTAGCTGAATGGCTAAAGCATTTGTTTATAGTTGTAAAGCGCATAGTAACCATTTTCCAGACAATGTAAATGCTTTTTAGTGTCTTGTTCAGATAT